>VUQR01016139.1:0-29383 GCA_015108515.1 Hemichromis elongatus
TATATATTTGCTTCTGTGTACCTGTTTGTCTTTATGGATATGTGGTTATTTTAGTATCTTAATCATAATTTTCCTTTCCTTTTCCACCAGCTGCCTGCTCAGATGGGCTCGCTGCTGGGTTCCAGTCTGGCACTGCAGTACCTGGACTGTGTGCAGGATGAGTCTGCCCTCCTTCGCCTCAATTTCTGGTTAGGCTACGCTTTTCATGAAGGTAAGTCGGGAACACACAGGGCTAACTACATAACTGCTGTGACATGTTCTTTCTAGAAGTTGGAGCAGAAGCAGAGCTGACCTCAAGCTGAACCCCAACATAACTTAACTTTGTTGCCATGTTAAAGGAATTCTTTTACAGAAGGGTTTAAAGACATATGAGAGCATGTCTCCGTGTGAAGATGCAGTGCATCTGAAATCTCCTGCTGTCCTCTTTGTAGTGCTCTGAATTTTTCACTCAGTAAATACTTTTTTTGGCTGTTTTTTTTTTTTTTAAAGAGTTTTTATTCTGTGGCGATGGAGGACCCAGCCAGACTTCAGAAGAAGCTCTCCAGTTTTTGAACAAGTTGCTGTCTGCACAACACTTTCTGCAGGTGAGCCTCTAATAGCGACATCCACGGCTAAATAACATTGTTCATCATTTGTGATGCTCATTAACTTGGCGCCACACGCATACCTGATATGTACTGTGTACCAAACTGTGTACTGTGAGCCAAAGATTTATTTTACACTATAATTTTCTCCAACAGGAGGGCTTTTCCAGTTCAGAGGTTTTCCTCTATAAATTTCTGAATGTTTGGGATGGCTCACTACTCCGTCCACAGATCCTCGGCCTGCTGAGCAACATTCCGGTTGTTCCAAGTTCCCGTAAGTGTTACCTCCACAGATCACTGCTTTCAATGGCCATCTTTTTCTTCACAGCTCAATTTTCTCTCCTTAGGTCTGTCAAACGTACATTTACGTAACACTGCTTTTCTCTCTGACCTTGTCGCCCACTTAAATAAAATCACAGTCATGTTCTCATCTTAGCAAGCTCTGTCGTTTTGTCCTTTATGTGAGGAACTGTAATGCATTGAGTTGTATGTCAGGTACAAAAGTATCCTTTTGTCTCCCCCCTTCAGAAATCAGAAGGCTTCTGTTTGAGCCTCTTCTGCAGCTTTTCTTCACATCTTCGCTGTTTTTCAAGGTAGGCTTTTCTTTCTCAGACACAAGCGGATCAAACTTGCTCCCATTACTGTTCAAAGTTATTAGAAAAAAGATGCAGTAGTGAAAAACAGTGCAAGAAAGCCTTTGTATAGTTCAGTGTTTAACATGCTGCATAATTGGTTCTGTTTCTCTCTTTCGTGTTTGTATCACTGCAGTGTGGACTGATGGAGTGTCTTAACAATATGCTGTTGAAGTGGCTGACTTGGCACTCCATTTATGCGCTGGAAGAGGACCTGGACATCAGCCTCAACAGCCACACGTCCATGTGAGTTTCAAATCTGTTCAGTTATATTCAGTTCCATGTATATATAGTATGTTTTCTGAACAACAGTCATCTCAAGGCAATTAATACTTTAAAGGGCAGAATTTAGAGAGAAAAGCTGGATGATGTAGTAATCTGACATTAGTATGCACAAAGTGGAGGAAGACAAAGACCTGAAGCAGAATCAGGCTCAGCGATGGACAGCCACTTGATTTATTACAAAATCTGCGAGATGTTGAATAGAAAATCCAAAAAATGGTGAAGACTCCAATAAATGAAAATCTAATATGATTCAATAAGGAGGATATTGTGCTATGCAGAGGTAAAAATCTTCCTTTGTGTCAGATGTTATAGAACATGTTCAGCTGCATAACCAGTAAGTGATGCAGAGGTCAGGATCCGTTAATTATCAACATCCATTTAACACAGCCTCAGTCATTTGGATGACCTCTGCATCAGCTGATGGAGGAAAACAAACAGTGTGTTGATTCAGACAACAGACATCAGTAATGACAAATTCCCTACGCAAGTGAAATGGACACCTTCCAACAGCGAGTGGTTCATTACTCGAGCCAGATAAACATTCCTCCGCAGTAACATGTGCAGGATTACTCCCCTTTTCAATCACTGGTTCAACCCGTCCACATTTCTTCTTACCTTTGGAGATAAATGTCCCTGTCCGCCTGAAAAATCCTGAATCCAGGTACAGACACACTGTGGTCGGGGAAGTATGAGTGTGTCGATGCCTCACTGCAAGACTCCATGAAGCACATCAAACTCCACTCTCGATGCGCCCCGTGGGGCTCAGTCAGCTCACCGCGCTCATCCACAGTACTGTCCAAACACCTCACATTCTCCAGGATGATCGCTGGAACAGCTCCTGCTCTGAGACCCCGTTGTTTTCTCCGTAGCTTCTCCAGGATTACAGGCTTTGCTCGTGGAAGTAAGAACTGTCAGCACGACCAACTGGTGAAGACAAGGCAGAGGAAAACACAAACACCAGGAACAGCAAACAGAACAAAACACAAACTACGGGAGAGTGCAGACAGAAGTTAATGGCTTACAATAGTGAGAAATTTGTAGAGGAAAGAAAAGAGGTATTGAGACAAAGCACTCGGTACATCATGGGAAGTTCTGCCTGAGCCTGTAGAAGTATAACTAGTGCATGGTTCGGTATGAACCATAACTATAGGCTTTATCAAAAAGGAAAGTTTGAAAGTACTAAGAGGTCTTTTAAGATTCTAGGCTTTGTATGTAAATGATTTTGAATGTAATCCTAGATTTGGAGAGCCTTTAGAATAACCTGATAATATGGAATTATAGAATTTCAGCCTAGAAGTAAAAAAAATAAATAAATCCATGATATAGTTTTTCACTATTGCTTTGAGATGGGATTTTTTTTTTGGTAGAAATGTAAAGAGAAAGAAGCCAGACCTCAAGCTTAAGTTTATTAGGGAGTAAATGACACATCCCGCAGGCCAAGGTAATGCAATACTTAGCCAGTATCTGGTTAGACACCTGTGTTCTGAGACTTAAAGTGCCAAATATGATGACCTAAAAACAAAATTACATCTGCTTCCTGCTTTCTTGATGCTTGAAACTTGTACTTTGTGATAGGAAAGGCCTTCTCGTAGAAGTTTGCCTTTTATTTGTTGTGCGTTGATTGACTAATTACTTTTTTTAAAGGACAAGGCAGAGTAGTTTTAATTTTGATTATTGTCAAATTAAGTTAAATGTCAAGTCTCTTGTTGCAACTTTTTAAAAAACTCTTAATTACATTAAATCTTGAAAGACAAGTGACATTTGTATATGTTGCAAGTGTTTAGCTTGAATTGAATCCATCTGTTATCCACTGGCAGCCCAAGCAAGTCAGGTGGAAGTGTTTATTGATATGTTTCCCTTTGGGTTTTGAGCCCGTTTATACAAGTCCTTTATTTGAAATTTGCTTGGGAACAAGTGCCACCCTAATATCCAGGGAAACGATTTTCCAGCTTCCAAATTGAAGGGTTACGAGTCAATTATGTTTAAATGCCTGAGCTTCATCACATGTATAATCCTGCAATAAATGCCTTCAGTAAGTGGAAAGATCCATTTTACTCAGTGCCATTTCCAAGTTCACCTGTGGTATTTACCCGGTGTGGAACTCATTGAAGAAATCATTGATCACGGATTGTGTTTGTGTGCGCTTTCCTAATATCCGTTTGATTCAGTGTTTGTCATTTGTGTTTGCAGTGAGCTGCTTTGGATGGTTTCCTGTGTTTTATATGAAAAATTGCAACAAAGTTTCAAAGGACACGAGTTAAATGTTGTCACAAATTTCATTTAGCATCAGTTTTGGGTAAAGCGACTCTTTCTTTTTCCCTGTGTTGCAGAAACATGACTCTGTCAGGGTTTAAGGATTCAGTGATGGAGCTGATTCACTTTGTGGGTCGACTGGCCTCTGTGGGCCTTCAGCTTGAAGGCTGTCACTGTCTCCTCCTCAGCTTCGTCCTGGACTTCTATGAGACGGTAAAAAAAAAAGAAGCTGGATTAATGATTTTATCCGTTTTGTGGCTTTGGCATAATCTGTGTTTGTGCTTTCTTATTGCCTCCATATAGTGTAACGTCATTTACAGATACTCGGATGTTTGACCACCCCTACCTCACAGGATGGTGTACTAGTAGTGTTTGACGCCTTAAAAACACAAGCCCAGTCTTATTTGGCAAAACACAAGTAGAGGGAGAGAACATATGATTCCCTGAGCGGCTTTAAAGATCAACTTGTAGCAAAGCAGACTCTTTCTAAAAGCTTCAGCAGGGATGCATATTCTATGTCTGAGCCCCTGCTTTAACTTTTTAATCTCTGTGGGTGCTTGTTACATGTTTTTCTCCTCCCGCAGGTTTGTGACACATTTCTGAAGTATGGCCTCCCCCTCATAGTGATGCCTCCAGCTGGAGTCTTTTACCCAGCCCTGTTTGCCACTGACCCTGTCAGCGTAGACCGACTGGCCTACATCATGCACAGGTGGGTGCTCGCCATCTCTATGGTGAGCTGCCATAAGCTTATCTTAATGCATACATTAGCAATGCCCTAAATGTAGTACTGGTATGTCATATGCTTCTTATACATATTTGATAAAGGGACCGAATTGGAATCAAATGGCTTAATTGAACTTACATGTTAATGCATTATTAATGATGCAAGCTAAGGAGCAATACACAAAAGCCCTCTTCAGATTCTTTCCTTACGTGGAATTCAAGTATCATTTATAACTACAGGCTTTAATAACACACGTCCTTATAGCCTAACTAATTGAGTACACTCTGGGGTTTTAAAATAATTTCACCAAAGCTAAGAGTAAAAAGCCGTGACTCCAAAATTGAAATATAATTGCATAGTGTGTTTTGACTGAACATAGAGAACTGGCTGTTGTGCAGTGATTTCTGATCACAGAGGCCACTGATCCATTGCTTTTATTTCTTTTTTTTGTTCATTTTCATCAGGTACAAAGTGAACTTGACATCAGCCAAGAGCCAAGAGAAAGTGACAGAGGTAAAGATTGATGTTTATTGTTTTTGTTATGTGAAATTTACATGTGTAATTACATATGTACAATGTTATACATTCATTTTCTGCTTTAATGTTTTAGTCAGTGCTCTCTCTGTACTCAGCCCCTTCATTTACTTTTGTAGATTTAATAGTAAAGCTTCTTAGAAGTCTACAAGCAGCTACTTAAACCTGGTGACTTTAATCTTCTGAGATGTGAACTTAAAGTTGTTCTTTATTACAGCAGTCACTGTGAGCTGCGAATTTGAAAGTACATGTCAGGCAAGCCAGTATGCACGCCTGAAAATGTCATTGGAAGCCTTTATTAAGTAAAACAGCCTTGGTAAATGGCATTCAGATTAATCATCAGAGCATCAGACCCGTGTAGTTCGTTACACTCTTACTCCACTTTCTTAGTTTCTCCTTTTGAAATGTGCTTCTCAGCAGGCCTTTCACATCAGCCGTCAGACTTTCCGTGAGTTCAACCACTACGTCGTCGTCATGGTCAACTGCCTGTGGAACTCCAGAATGTTTCACCCAGGGATGGGTTTACAGCTGGGAGAGGAGCTGCGTCTCAAGAGCAACGTGCCGCAGTACGGGTCGAGCTTCGACCTCGTCCACCACCCCGCTTTCATGAGCTACGCGGTCAGCTTTTACAAGAAGGTGAGTGTGCGTCATTTATGTCCTAATGTGGATTGAATCCTAGATTCTACAGTAAAACTTTCTTATTTTGAAACTGCACAGGGAGTTTGAATCAGCAGGCAGCGCGATTAATCATCTTACAGGCCAGATAAATGTAGTGTTAATGTATCTTTCACAGATGATGCATTAATACAGAAGGAGATTTTATTAATGAGTGCAGCGTGAGATGGGGTTTTTCATCAAGTTTAATAATATATGCACCTTTTTTATTTTTTGGTTGGGTCTAACTGCATCACCCAGCAGTGATCCTGTGAGATTTACCAAGGCTGGCTGTCGATAAATATTAATGTTCTCTTTTTATCAGTGTTGGCCGGGGAAAAAGGACATGGACCTCAATTCTATAAAGGTATGAGAGGTCTCCTTTTCATTTCCCTGCATTTATAATAAAGTACAGGTGTAGTTTGATGTACATCAGTCATGTTTCATAGATTAATAGAGACATCTCAGATCACACAAATCTTCAGATGTCTGCAGTCTGACCTGACATGTGTGTGTGTGTGTGTGTGTTTCAGCACTCCAAGCCATGGAGTTGGTACCTGGAGTATTTGTTCACTCAGGGCTATGACGGCCTTAAACATTTTGTTCAGAGTAACATCAGCTGGCAGCTGAAAGCAGGCGATGGGCAGGGTGACGCACAGCAGAGGTAGAAGCTGAATCCAGCGCAGAAGAAAAAACACCAACTCACTTCTTAAACCCCCCCCCCCGACATCCTTTTTTTAAAAAAGACTTGTAAATATTTATCGCCTCGCCTCTTCCAAGTGTGCAAGTATGTTTTTATTTAAATACATTTATCTGTCCTTATAGTCTTGTACATTTAGCAACGACAGCATAATGTGTTTTTTTTTCCTTTGTACAGCTTGTCAGCTGCAAAATCTATTAATTGCACTCTTGAAAAATAAATAAGTGTAAGACTTTTTCTTTTTTATGCAAATAAATAATACCTGTTGTATCTAAACAACACAGCACTCACACTTCACAGAATGCAAATGATTTTAAAACAATTTAAAACCATGAGTTTTGCTTCTTTCTTGTGAATTTTAGTCCGCCATTATAAAATGGTATTTGTTTGATTTTGGTAGGAGCCTACCCAGATAATAGCCGCTGCCTACTTGTCTTTTTATTTTTAAAAATGCTATAAAACAAAACAAAACTACTTCGCGGACTTGAAGTTTCTTTTTCTCCCCCTATTTTACCCCAACTGAGAATCTCGAATGTGTCACTTCTGTTGTGCTCGTGTGTGTATATTGTCCACATTTCTTCGTTTTAGGATAACGGAAGTTTATTGAAGAAAATACTTTCTAAAAGCAATTGAAAAGAACTCCTACGCGCTCGGTTAGTGCTGAATTCTTTTTTTCTTCTTTTTAATTTCACTGTTTTGGTTATACCCAATGAAGGTTGGATGGAACCCAGTTTGCAGGATAATTTGAAAGACTGAGAACTGACTGAGCTCAAGTGGGCCCTTGGGGAAAAAAAATCGAACAAAGCACAGTGTATCTTGGGTATGCAACAAATTATTAATTTCATCATTTGTTGAGGAAATGAAAACTCACTGACTCAGACCCCATGGCTGCATCCTTGGATTTTTGTGCACGGTGCAGTGTGTTGAGCGCTACACTACTCAATCATTTTGGGCTTTTAAAATGCTTTTTAAATCTGCAATGCTTTATAATTTCTATCACGTATGTACCTTTACATCCCTGACACTGATATAAACATGGTCAAAGTTTTGAATGATAAGGTCAGTTTATATGAAAGCAATCCTCAAAATGCTACATTTATCTATTGTTTGTTCTACAGGATGTTTCAAAAGGGGGCATCCTTTTTTTAAGTAGATTTTTGGCCTTTATTGCAGTAAGATTAAAAAAAAAAAAGGGTGTCGGCATTAGCCTTTGGCATATGGGTCACCTGCTCTACCAAGTGAGCCAAACTTGCATCCAAGTGGGGATTATATTTAATATGACCCCTCAGGCACACAACAAATTGTAACTACAGAAGCCCCACCCACCTGCTTTTCAAATTTTCTGTTTGCCAGGGGCAGCCAATTACAGGAAATTTGGTTTAAAGGGTCACTAGATTATTTTGACGTGTGGATCATGCAAAGCTACTTTGTTGGTTTCCAAGAATAAAATATAAGACTGGAAATAAGCATAGTGGTTCTCTATTAATGTTAGAACCTCTGCAACAGAAAGGTTTATGGGTTTTTTTTGCACATATTTTATGGATGACATAACAACCCAGAACTGGAGCAGAAGGACAACACAAAGTCATTATTTTGTTTTGCGTCTTCCGGGTTTGACTGAACTTTTGGGTTTGCTGTAAAATGATGGCAGAGTTGCGGAGCTGTGCGCGCTCTCCCTCAACCTTGAGCTAAATTACTTGCCGAGCTCTTTTTGGACGGCTCCCATTCAGCTCCCACCGATCCCCACACCCCCCGCCGCAGCTCTAACAACGCAAGTTTTCTATTACAGTTTTATTTTATTCGCAGCTTATAATCTTTCTGCGATAGTTAAACCGGGCGCATGGAAGCCTCCCCGTGTGTGCCGTGTCGCTGATGTGAACGAGCGGAGCCACCTTAAAGCAGCCCTCTGATGTCAGCGTCAGAGGCACAGACTCCGCCGCCGGTACAGCGCTGCGCTGCTCCGCCGTTTCAAATCTTCTGCGCTGCTGCTCTCCTCACTTTCTTCAGCTCATGTCGCGGCTACATCCACCGGAGTAGCTCATTTATTTCAGCGGCTTCTTCGCCAACAGCTGAACCGTGTCAGTCCAAGCTGAGCCAAATCCTCGCTCCAGGGAGAGAAAGGTAAGATTGTTGTTCAAGGGTACTTCTTCTTCTGAAGTGATTACTGCAGGAAATGTGTTCAACCGGTTACCCTCACATCCAGAGGAACGAGGTGTTGACAGTGACTGGCTTCTTAAATTGCCTTTGGGTTACTCTTGTGCGTGTTGAGATGGAAATTGGCTGTGCTGCTGCATTTGAATACTGGCCATCGTCCTGGGCACAGTCTGCCAGATGTATTTTTAAAACCAGACATCTGTGTGATGGATGAGGTTTGCCGGATGAGCTTCAGGACTACAACCTGTGTATGCATGCGCGCTCTTCTGACCGGTGGAGCTGCCAGATCAAAAGGTGCCGGACGTTTAGGCAGCCTCTACTCTTGTTTTTGACTTTTCTCCCCCCTTCTTCGTTTGAGTGAATAAATTAGGCTGTGCGCAGACCACATTTTTATCAATTCATTAACTGCGAAGGAAAGGAAGTACATTCTAAGACAGTGATTAAGTGTGCGCCCCAGCGTGCGCTTGTTTTGTGGAGCTCACAGGAAAAGAGCCTGTCAGATCCCTCTGTTCTTCCCCTGCAAGTTGTCCCTCGAGTGTCGCTTTCTGCAGGGAGGAAAAAAAGACAGAAAAATTTATAGGGCTTTTCTGCCTCATCAGTTTGTATGGGTGGAGACTGACGTGTGATGGCAGGCTGAGGTGTTGAGCCGGATTTGAACTCTGGATGTCGCGAGTAATTATGGTTACAATTACACGGTGTGCGTCTTAAGCCCCGAGACTCCTTTCAGGGCCCCAGAATGCAACACAGTGTGGGATAATTTAGGGAATATATTTGGAGGAGAGGAAGGTAATCCTGTGCGCTTCCGTGGACGTGACAGCAGCAGCAGCAGCAGCAGCCTATATTTAAACCCAAATGTCAACCAAATGAAATCCCCACTAACTAAATGACATCTGAACCCGCTCTTACTCCCGAGCTGACTGACAGGTGTCAACACAAACTACGCTAAAGTTTATTTTTTAGATTTTATGACACGTTTCGCATATTTTGGCCTCAATTTTGCAGTTTTCATTTATATATTCTGCATCATTACCGACTTGTTCTTTTAAGTATTGCCTGAAAAATATCTGTCATATTATTACTGCTGCCGTGTCCACATTCTGGCTGTGATGGCTATTCTAAGAATCAGTTAAATAAAAAAAAAATAAAAAAAAAAATCTTGGTTTTCAACATCAAAAGCCTTGCTCTCCCTCATTCTTACAAGGCCGGTGATATTTTCTTTTATTCTTTTCCTTTCATCTGTGATCATAAAGCTCGGTACCGTAACTCTTATTCATGGCCCAGCCCAGGTTGAAACTGAATGTCTCTCTGAGCTTTAAATGGTTTATTTTGCTGGTAAAGAAAAGGAGCCGCACAATATTTCTCTTCCAAAAGGGCTTGGAGTGACATCCTATCTCGCAGAGAAATTCCTCTTAAAATGGCTTTAATGTTGTCATTCTGCAGGACCTTCCAGCTATATCAATCTGCATTCACTTGGAGTATTTTTATGGTCAGTAATCTTCCTGTACTTACACTGAAAGAGCATTTTCCTCCAAGCCCAAAGGCTATCAGAAGCTCATCAGATTTTTTCTTCTTCTAGAAATCCAATTTGATTTGATGACAGGATCGCATAGCTTTTGATCTTGAGCACAGCTGCAAAACATCTGTAATATTAAAAACTAAATCCACGTAGCGGGTTTAATAATGGTAGCATATGCCCTAGCAGCTCACATTTGTGTGCTTCTCTTTTGTAACCAGATTTGGCAGAACTCTTAAGGGTCCATGCAGTGGTGAACTATAATTGTGAAAGACTCTAAAAGGACTATGAGCGTGTTCTATTTTCAGCGCCTTTCTTCTTCTACATGCCTGCTGGTCATGTTTCATGTTATGCATTTTCAGCACTATCCCTCAAGCTGTTTTCAGCAGAATATAGATTAAATCATTCAGCGTCTTCCTGTTTTAATGTCATTTATTCATTCTGGAGAGGACGGTGCCACTGCCGCTCCTGTCAGATAATGTAAAGGTTGGGGTTCCCAACCTTTTATGTCTGCTACGCCCTCGCAGTCCTGTCAGCTCAAGTACCTCTGAAGTACCTCTTCCCCGGCACCAGCCGTCATGTTGCATGCAAATATGTGGATTTGAATTCGTGTCAAACAATCGGTTTGGCCACATTTACAACCGCTTGGCTGTACAGTCTCTTGGAAAGCTATCTTATTCAATCAGTGAATCACAACTGTAACAGTTGTTAATCCATTAGGGAGGCTTTTAGCAGCATTTAGAACCATTTATGCATTCGTTTTTCAGATATTTAATGGAAACAATTTTTATTACTTTAAGGGAGTTTTCTGAGACATTTGACTGTTGCTTTTATCTAACTGCAGAAGTCTATATTAACAGGTTTCACACTCACAACTGCAGCATGTGATGGATAAATTGTAAAAGGTTGTATTCATTTATTTCCATGCATACATGCTCAATAGCAAGCCAACCCTGGCTGGGAATTGGTATTTTTTTTCTTCCGATTTGTACAACTTTTCACAGTTTTGGGAGGGTGCAAGGTTAATCCAAAATCAAAGTGGAGAGCTGATGCTTTTCATGGTTTGTTTAAATCTACTCTCATGAATCCTAAGAATGTATTTCGGGATTCCATCATTTATAATGTTATGTGGGGAGCAAACTGTGTTAAAGATTGTCTCAGGCATGTTTTTTATTCTCTCTCCTTTTTTTAATTCAGGAGAGTGATCTGAAAATGTCATCCTCTGTTAAAGTCTGCCCCGGGTCTCCAGTAACTCTAGCAGAGCGTTAAGAATTAGCAACCTACCAAGTGCTGTAGTGACATTGCATATTCTTATCCAGAAGATTTTTCTTTGTTTACAATGAACAAGTGACTGTAGGTCAGATTCAGTTGCTGTGATCATGAATAATCAGTCTGGTCTCTTTCTACAAAGAGGAACATTGAGAGGAATTTACAGGTTGAGACCTTAATAGTGCCTCACTGAATAGAACTGGACAGAGTGCTTATGTGATTTTATTAGCACTGACCATATTTCTGACCTTATTGATATCACCTTACTCTCCAGTGGCGAAGATGAGGACCTGCGTGATTTGTTTTCCACGTTGCCAAACTGAACATCTTTAGCAAAGGCACTTTTGTGACTTGATTTTTCAGTATTTCAAGTGACATTAATGTGAGCTGCCTTTCATCTTTACATAAGTATAATTAGCAATAATGTAGTGTAATCCCATTGGAATCTGCACACAGACACCATAGCTGCAGATATAAGGGCTCACTTTCCTCCAGTCAAATGAAAAACAGCTTTGACTAAACAACAAAAATCCTCTGAGTTTGCAGTTTGTAAATTAAATTAGTGTCATTTTTTCTCAGTTTAAGGTTTTCATTTGCATGCAGAGAACACGTGAGACTATGTGAGTGGACGAGGTGTCATCTGCGACAGTCTAGAAGAAGAAGAAGGCAAATATACATCAGCAAAAAGTGGAAGTCTGGAGGAAATCTTTATAAACTTGATCACCACTCATGTGTCTTCTTGTTAAGGGCAGCTTTGTTAGCTGACAGCACTGTTAAAGTTAAACGCACATTCCTACAATGAAAATGCAAATCTAACACTGAACTGACCCTAACAACAATAACTTTCTATGTAGCCAAATCTTGGTCATTAGACTTGCACTAGATGCCAGGCTCCTGTATTGAGTGTTAGGCTGATTAATCATTGACCATTGTTTTTTAAAGATGATGAACCCACTTTCAATGCCGTGTCAAACTTCCTTAGAGGACCTATGCTACAGTCACACTAAAGAAAACGGTGGTTGGAGACCACAGCATGACCAAAATTTCTGTGATCGTGAGCACTGACCGAGGTCTGCAGCCGCTTGCAGCCAGTTGGAATCCACAAAGTAACTTTGGTGCGTCTAAGCGATGATGAAATGGCGATAAATTTGGTGTGATTTTGCAACTACATGGCATATTTTTGTAACATTGTGGTGATAAATTGGAAAAAATTGCAGATATGCAGTTACAAGGATCACAATTTAACACAAAATGAGATTGTATGGGGCTCAGCAGCCCTTGTTTTTACAGTAATATAACCAGAATACAATCAGTTGAGTTGAGTCTACTATTTCAAAGAGACACGTTGCAGATCATTCGTACTAATCCATGTATACCGACTTGGAAATGATTGCAGTTTGTTGCTTTGATATATTACATGTCAGTATTTTGCAAATCTTTGCCAACTTGTCTGAGAGTGACTGCCGTCAGTTCAAGTCAAATTGCGATTGTTGACCGGTTTCCCCCCACCGGGCAACCCGTGCTATCTCTTTGCGATTCATCTCAGAAGTTGAGATTGTTGCACAATCAATTTTTGGGTGACTGAGCCTTTCTCCTTCACTGTCACAATGAAGGAGAAGTTGATCATTATGATGAGCAAGTTACCCTCTCAATGTCAGGCACGCCCACCAACGTGTATTAGCACAATATGCACATGTGAACGCTGCTTAAATGCACCTGACAGTGATTTCACCAAGTATTGAATCTCACTGCAACAAGGTAAGAAAAAAGGATTTTTAGCAGGTGTTAAGATCTCAAAGACAGCAGGACGCCAAAGACAGGGTGGAGAAGTCAGAAAGCATTAAGAGACAGACTGACATGTTTTTGCCTCTGATGTTTTCATGATATTTCTTGACAGTAAAGGAACTGAAAATAGTCTATTGGCACTATATCGTTTCATTTTCTTTGTAGACACTGTAAAGTAAAAACAAAGAAACAGGTGTAATTTTATTTTTTAGACATTTAATCAGGTAGAAAATTGCAAAATAACAGACAGAGCCTTCGTCAGTCTTTAATACCTTCATTAAACAGGTGAAAGTGACATTTATTGGGCTTATATAACATTGCCAAGCATATTGAAGTTGAGCTGTGTGTATACACAATTCTTGTCCAAGAAATAAAAGTGCCAGCAGTCACAGTGAAACACCTCAGGCCCTGCTGGAATAAAAATATCTCAGCAGCCTGTCAAGTGGCTGTCCCTCCTGAGACCCAGATGGAATGATAGCTGTTGTACACCTAGGAGCATCATCATCCCGAGCTATGTGGCCGTAGGACAGGTGTGCTCAGTCAGGCACGCTGCAGCAGTCCCGTCATCTCCCTGCACTGCTCCATCATCCCCGTCCTGCGCTGAGAGATGGCAAAACGGACAAATAGGGGAAGAATGGGGATAGAAAAGCAATTTGCTAACTCCATAAATTCCTGCGCCTGTGGTAACTATCCTTGGCCATGGTGACTGCGAGCTATTATTTAGAATCTGGTAACCGATGCTTTCCTATTAACATTAAATGGGTTGGTGTCTGCGGGGTGTCTCCCGCGACACGTTTATGCTGGTTATTTACTGCCCGGCACTGCAGGCCATGCTCTTGGAGCTGCTTTGAGGGCCAGCTCACAGCCAGGCCCCGTGTGGAAAGTCATCCGTAATATGGCACGATTGGTGAGGGAGGGAATGGCCGACCAGTTGCTTCATTTAATTTGCAGGGAATGTTGTGCCGGGTTTTTCAATTTGCATAGGTGCAATATTGTGCGAGCTGATAAATTTCTCTCTGTGGTATTCTGGTTGATGCCCTCCTGGTGGCAAGACTGCAGGGGCAGCAGTGCAAGTCAGTCACTATGTTATAGTCTGAAATATCTTGACACATTCTGGATGTATTGAAATTTGGAATCGAGAATCTCTGACTCTTTATCCAGTTACACTGCAGGTTAAATTTGTCACACACCCTGTGAGATATCGTAAAATGTGCTTGATGGATTGGCACAAAATTGAATGCAGACATCTGTGGTTCTCAGATGATACATCTAGTTACTTTAACTCTAGCATATACAGTATGTGCTTCTGAGTGTAATATCTCCCCTATGTAGTGATGAATTGCCTTGAAACTTGATTGGCTTAATTTTTTTTAAAGAAATTATATCTAATTTTATTTTATTTTACTTTATGTCCAAATTACTGCAAACTAAACTAGAGCTTATGTTGCAATTGCATTTTGATGTCAGTTGCAAACATGTTTTGTGCCTGCAGCTTGCAGAGTTATAGCTTTACTGCACAGAAAATATCACAGGCAGATGGTACAAACCTCTGAAAACATACTCAGAACTACCCTTGTGGTAATTCCTTCTACAATAGGTGTCCACTGATACCTGGTAAGGCTGATTGTCTGCTATGCAGGCTTCTGCCAAAATCCCAAGTTGCTCCCAGTGGCACTCTGCATGGCACAGCTGCCAGACTGTGTGTATGACATGATATAAATGATGCAGTTCTCTCAGCTGTACAGCTAGTTTGCACACCCGAAGCCCCGAATCATCTCTTATGAGTAGTTCAATTATGTAGCGAGGAGTTTTTTTTGCAAGGCGGTGTGTAAATAGGTGACTGCAAAACAAACTCTAAAGCGCTTTGTAGAACCTAGCTGAGGTTTAAAGACACTATACAATTGCACACAATTTAAGACAGACAGACAGATCGATTAGGAAATAAAGTAATAAAAACAGCAAAGCTTGCATAGTCAGAAAAAGTTATATGTGCATAAAACCAATAATAATACGTCATATAAGGATTTACAAAAAGATTCAGCCAGTCGTGTCGTGTGTCAGCATCATTGAGGGGATGCTGCGAATCTCTATTCAACGCGCAGCTTTAGATACTTGATTCAAACTTGCATTTCATGGTAAATTTACAGTGAAAAATCCAGATTGTTAAAAAATAATCAGACAGTTTTGGGAGAGTTTAAAATGCGAAGGTGACATCTTAATTTTTTCAGCTTTTCCACCAGAAATGCTGACTTTGGTTATCTTGCTTTTTATATGCATTTGTCCGCGTGTAGTGCAGGAGTTTGTTGTTTGTTGCCCAGCGACAACTCCAATGATTTAATGATCTTTTCCTGCTAAGGTGTATCATTTAAATGCAAAGCTCCATCTAATCTTTTTTTGAAAAGACTGAAATAACAGCTCTTCAAGACGGATCTTCGGACTGTAGTAGACACTCTGGTCAATAACATAACTTCAGCAGTCTCCTCCAGCTGCTGCCCTCTAATTGGAGTTAATGGCTCCTGCGCTGAGTGCAACATACTTCTTGTGGCTGCTGCAGAGTGTGCTTTGCCACTTGCAGCTTCTTTTCCAAGCTGTGTTAAATAACTTATGTGCTTCCTTACAGTTTCCAGTAAATTTTATTCTCAGGTGGAGCGATCACTCTTGTGTCAGGTCTGGTTAGGGTAACGAGGCGCCGGCTCTCGTCTGGTCACACTCCATATTCTGCTTATGCGCTTCTAATTGGAGCCGACACGTTCGGATGTTCTGATCAGCGCTTGGCAGTGTGACCTCTATGGGGCTTTATTCTCTTCTGCAACTCATGTTGGCTTCCCTCAGCTCACTCCATAACATTCATGGAGGACATGAATGGGGATGACATTATGGGTGTGTGTGTTGGGTATTCTGGCACTAACGCCCACTACATCAAATTTGAAACATGCACACTGTGACTTGCAAAAATAGATCATCTTCTCCTGTGTTAATTTTGGCACTTTTCACTCATCAAAAGAAACATAATAGTTGTGAGTCATGCAACGGCACTGGAGGCAGATTTATCTGCAATTTGTCAGTGAAACTGGATGCCATTTGCAATTTGCATGTGAGTAGTTTGTTTGTGAAACAGGCCCCTGGCCTACACCTCAATCAGGGCTGGTATTTTTTCTTTATTTTTTTATCCCTTATTTTTAGATTCAGGAAATAGGATTGACTGAGCAGGGTGACAGTCATTTCATGTCATTTTGCAGACATAATGGCATATTTATGGCAATTTGAAAACCCTCTTTACCATACACAAGGTGGTGAACTCATTCGAAATGACTCATGATGTTCCCCCTCCTTAGTCTAACCTTCAGGCTGTGAAAAGGAGGGAAAAACGTAGTGCCGGAGATCACTTTTATTCAGTTCTTCCACTCCGTCTTTTCACTTCATGTTTTCTATGTGTTGTTCTCGGGTAGATTCTGTGTAATATACCAAAAAACCCCCCCAAAACACAGTCCTGAGAAATTAAACATAATGAGGCTTATGCTCTCACGTTGTATTGGGTTATTTTTCAAAATGTGTGACCTTCATTTAATTTGTTTTAGTCTGTGCATTTATCTTTTATGGGTATAAGTATTACAAGGAATATATTTCTTTTAATAAACCTGTGTTTAAGTGTTATTTTTTTTAAATTACTTTGTTATTACAACATTTTTACTCTCCTCCATCACATAAATTACTGTGCAAAAAGTCTTGGGTCACCCTTCATTTCTTCTTATGTTGCTAGGAAAATGGAAAATACCTGCAGCAGTAAAACATTTGCAAACATGCATGGAAATAAATTCAATTCAATTCAATTGAATTTTATTTATATAGTGCCAGATCACAACAACAGTCACCTCAAGACGCTTTATATTGTACAATAGTACATACAGAGAAAACCCAACAATCATATGACCCCCTATGAGCAAGAACTTTGGCGACAGTGGGAAGGAAAAACTCCCTTTTAACAGGAAGAAACCTCCAGCAGAACCAGGCTCAGGGAGGGGCGGCGTTCTGCTGCGACCGGTTGGGGTGAGAGAAGAAAAGAACAGGATAAAGACATGCTGTGGAAGAGAGGCAGAGATTAGTAGCAGGTACAATTCAATGCAGAGAGGTCTATTAACACAGTGAGTGAGAAAGGTGAGAAAAAGTGAAAAATAAAGTAATAAAGCAGTTATTTTTTACAGTTAGTCAGCTTGAAATGGAATAGTCGGTATGACCAAATTTATTCTTCAGTCTAAACTGTCTTCAGCAAGCTTTCCTGTAATTTTTCAAGTAGTCTTTAAGTAATAGTGCTCCAGGCTTCTTGAAGGACATTCAAAGCTCTTCTTTGGATGTTGGCTGCTTTTTGTTCCATTCACTGCTTCAATAATGTTGAAGTCCAGCCTCTGGCGAGATCAGTCCATGACTGATAGTGTAGCAGGCATGCTTTTACTGCATTGGCTCCTCAATTGAGATCATTGTCATGCTGAAAAATTAAGCTGTTGGCAATAAAAGTCTTTCCAGATGGTGTTGCATGGTAGAATGACATCTGACAATACTTTTCTTTGTTCATAATCTCAACAGTTTGGAAAAGATCCCCACTGTGTTTTAACAATGGCTGTAACACTTACTGTTTCATATACCTTTCATCTATGTAGTTGTTTTTTTAAGCCTGTTATTGTTATTTTTAAGGAGACTCTGCTCACCATGCTAAAACAATGAACAATTTCGCACTTTAAGAATCACCTTGTTGGTGCAACGATACTATTTTATGCCATATTTTTATGTTATCTTTGATATCTTTAATAGATTCAGATTACAAAATGGTAACAAATGATGTTTTTTTGCAGCGTGCTGCTAGTTACAAAGTGCCTGAAGATACAATTTAAAATTGTTTCTTTGCTAAGTTATGTATAGATGCAGCACTGGTTCAGCCCTGGAGTTAGGTGTCTTTTTATGCTTGAGTCGTTCATAGATCAGTGTTAAGTGGCTAAACAGACAGACAAAGAACATTCCTCTGAAATTGACGCTGACGATGCCAGCTCCCCTCACGTCCCATGTCAAGTACACGTGGGAATCGTTTTGTTCCTTTGATTGTGTTGCACTGATCTTTACATATCATTAAAATGAAATGTCTAAGGTTTCTTAGTTGTCAGCTCTGCATCATGAGGAGCAGTTAACGCAGAGGTGAGTCACCCACTGTAAAGCAGTGCATTCTGCCGAATGTGATCGCTAATTCCTTTCTGACCGTTGAAATGGAAATTGAGCAGCAATGCAACTGAGAACTTTACTGTCATTTTCATTTGCTGGTGGAAACTCATCAGTGTAATGATGCTGAAAGACATACCGCATGGTGTAACTGGACAAACTGAAGCAATCATTTTTAGTATGTGCAAACTGTAATTATGTTAGTCTATGTTAGGTTTTCAAAGAGAGAGGCCTGGTTGTAATGGAAAACAAAGAAGAGCCCCGGCTGACCGTTTTATGCAGCCACACCTCAATGATGGGCCAGAAATATTCATGTGAAACTGCCTTGCTCATGATTTATTTATTCATTCGTTTAAAATCAATCATTCACAGAAAAGGAAGATCTGGGTAAAATTAATGTGAAATCAAGGTGATCATGACTCCCCTTCCCTTCAGAATAAAATCAAAATAAAGCTCAAAATGAAAAGTCAAAGCACTTGGTTTCATCGATAAAGCCTCGGCTGGGAACACGGTTTAAAATTGACAGTGTGGTACATGTACAAGTTGAGCCTATTTTCACATTACCTCTGTGCAGATTTCCCCTCAAAGAGGTAAACGATTGCATAACCTAAAAATCCATACTTTTCTCTTTTGTAGTCTTTTCACTTTCACCCCACCAGCAGACAGCCTTCTGTTTTTGTGCTGAGTTCCACCTCTGTTTGTTTATTATTGTATTCGAGCAACATGTAATAACACAAGTTTTTATGTTTACTCTAACGCTCCGCCGAGATAATTAATCATTTTTCAAGACGCCAAAGGACGATGCAGACACGCTCAGCTGTAAGGCTGCTCCTTCATCATGGATCAGTGTCTGCATTTGGAAGAAAAACACACATTGTGTGTACGTTCTATTTTAATATAATGACACTGCTATGAATTTGTGCAGAGCTGAGCTTTGACGGAGCTCCACGGCTGCTCAGATTTGATACCCTCACATTGTACAGAAGGTAATAGATAACAGAGCCAAACTACTCTGCGTACATGATGAAATCCCACAGAAATCACCCTTGACTCTTTAAACTCGTGTTTCAATAATTAGTCTTCTCTAAATCTCTGATTACCTGATTAGTTAAAAGTGTTGTCTTGGCTCCGACTTGTCTTGCATTTTTGAAAATTTTATTTAAAAGCTACGGATAAAAAATAAAAAAAACTGAACAGTTCGGGAAGTTCAAAAGCCTCTTTGTTGAAATTGTCTCGAAAAGCCAATGAAATGTGGTTTCCTCTTAAAATGGATCAGAAAATAACCTAATCACTGTCTACATTATGCACAGTCCAGAGACTAGTGTGGCTCCTACTGTTGAAGCTTAATTGAGCGCCATGGGAATGCTTCCCTTTACTAAATGATGAAATAAGAATTTGACTTCTTCTCAGACAATAAAGCACCAGTGTCTCTATCCCACTTGAAGTGAATAGGATGGGGTAATACAAATTTTGCATGCAAGCGTGGGTGTGTTCTGTATGTGTGCTTCAAGCACAGAGTGACCGGTCGATACCGCTTTGGATCCTGAGAATTTGAGATCATTTCTCAAACCTGCGTATTTTCCCTCTATAAGGCTAATGGCAGTCTCTTAGGCTTTATGATTTATCAAACACAAAAGGTCACTACAGCCAGCTGCAATTAATTCTGTCTGCTTTTATTTGGTGTTGCTCAGGAGTGCTCGCTCCTGTAGTGACAGATATCATTACATGGGCTGTCTTCAGGATGAGGCTTCAGGAAGGGAAGTCGGTTATATAAAAACCGTGCAGTTCTATATTAGGCCTAAGAGACTGCATATATTCAGCTGTATGTTGAGCTGAAATTACATTTTTCAGCACATATAAAACCAAAAAGGGGGGAAGTAAAACTGGTTAGAAGGCAAGTTATAATAAAAATGTTTACCATTATAATCTGGTGTACTAATAGAAGTTGGCTACAGCTGTGGTGAGGTGGTATGTTATTAGTTTTACAGGAGGTTGTTCAAATGTTCAACCTGACGGTGGAACTAGAGAACAAGTTGTTCTAAGAATTCATCATGAGGACATAAATATGCAGAACTGGACAAAAATAACCTTATACACCACTTTTACATTAATACGGTCCTCCTCGTTTGCTTTTCAATAACCAGCCCACATTTCAGGTAATAATGAAAGTTTTGCACAGTGATGCTAGAAGAAGTTGGCATAATTTCCCCAGGAAATAATGCATGCATCTGCATATCTTCTGAGTATTTCTTGCAGTACCCTCTCCCATAGATGTTAAAATCACTGGCTTTAACTTTGGGTCCAGCGATTTGTGCCATGCCATCACTGTGGGAAATTTACTTTTTTTGATAGGAGAGCATGGAACTGATTCTAGATTGGATACCTTGCCATTGTAAAAAGGATATCCTTTCTTCCTGGCATCATACCATTATATGGCATAGTGTTTGGGAACGATAAAGGACTGTGCTTACATTGATCTATGTAAGACTTGTTGAGATTTCTTGGTTAAGACTACAATAGAGGGCTGTTCCCAAAGTTATGTCACCAGCATTGATGAAAATGATAATTTTATGTGAGAAAGGGCAAAATAAATATATATTTGTTCATGCAAACTAACAAATACAAAACAAAACAAAAAAAAAAACACTGAAGAGTTGAGCTTATCTAAAACACCGAATATGTCTTGAGTGCAAATGTTCATAATTAAAAGTTAAGTCAATTAAATGCCTGTTGTGGATTTTCTCCCTTCGGCAAATTGAGCAGCTTCTTTTCCTTTTGCAGTTCTGTTTTTGGAAAAGGTTTTTCCATCTCAGATTAGGCACCTTGCCTTAGGCAGTGTTTATTTTTGTGATATTTATACTGCTTGCATTATGGCAAAATTTCAAGATTTTTCAACATGTTTCATAAAGATGGTTTATAATCCTTCTTAATCAGTTCCCGAATCATTTTGTTTGCCTTCTTTGGTTCTGTTTTGAACATCAGTAGTCTTCCTCACGTACTTAAAAATGTCTCACCAATCTGTCTTATTTGCTGATAGCTGTATCACATAGTTCCTATGGAAACTGCAGTGTTAAGAGTTCAAAGTTATTGGTATGCAAACCAATCCAATAGTCAGAGAAATCTTACAAGGCTGGAGAACTCTTTGCCCGGGCAGAAAATTCTTCTTTATGACAAACCCTGCTTTTTTGGCACAAGGCAGCAGGTCATTGGACTGAAGGCAGCTAGTCTTTAAAAGCCTGTTTTCCCCCTTCTGTGATCCTTTCCTCAAGATCCAGGAGCTGTGGAACAAACTTTGACTAAACTACAGTCATTTGGATATTTGATCATTTTACTGGCTTGGCTTTTCATATTTCCTCCAATCATGTTGACCTTTCCATATGCCAGTAGAGCAGCTGGATAGTGTAGCAGTAAGACTACACACTTTCAGAACGGGAGTCGCAAGTTCGATTCCCATCCTGTATCCAGTAAGGGTCCTGGCTAGACCCCCCATGCTAAAACCAAGCCCTGGAATGGCGCGGCTATGTCTGCAGCCTGTCCGCAGCTCGGACACAAGCATTTCATTACATGTTGTACTCTGTATGATTGTGTATGTGACAAATAAAGTTTGTTTGTTGTTGTACAAGCCTCTCGTCTTATCATATTAAATGCTGACATATACTCCAGACATCCTTGTTCATGTCACCAAATTTGCACCAAAAATATTTTGTGACTATGTCTGTGAGATTTAGCATGCATGCCTAATACATTATACCTTTTGTTTTGTTTTGTTTACCCCAGATTGACTGGTTAAGTACCAGGGCAAGATGTATAGAATGAGAGGAAATGCTGATAGTGCCTCTTTATTTTTAGTGTCAGTCTCCTGTTGATGCTCACTGTTAGCAAGGAAGCAGTGAGTCATGCTAAAACCAATTGATGTGAACCGCCAACCCCCTGTGGCTTGGCAGTACACATTGTTTGGTAGCATTAAAACCTCTCTTTTCCTCACCAGATACAATATGTCGTTTTGATCAGTAAACATCCAGCTGGCGGGTTCTCTGCCGGTGTTTTGCCGTGGTGTGACTCTGGTTGGCTTCATTTGGCTTTCTGCATCACAGATTAGTTGGAGCAGGATGTTCACTAAACACTTCTAACGCCCACTCAGTCATCAAAGCAGTACATTATTATTTCTCATGGTGAAGCATATTTTCTGCTTACCAACCAAGAGTATGGAGACATGCATGTACTGCTGATGCATTTGGACACCAAAAATGCAAATTTTAGTGAACCTATGTTTTGAGCTTTTACTATCCTCTCATTTTTTTTGGTCATTCTGTGCCTTTCTTTCCTTACCGATGCTGGGCGGGTCCATGTGGCTGCTGAGGGCTGCTGGAATCATGAAGAGCAAACGATGTGCTCTGCAATAAAGACTGTTATATACCACTGCAGCTTGCTGTATATTTTCTTTGACTGAGTTGTCTATTTGCTTAGTCTTGTGTTGATTATTATTAATTTGAAGTGACTATTAAACTAACTGTTGGTTTTGTTTCTTTTTTCAGCCTGGTCTGATCAACCAGTATTTTAAAGTCACCTCTGTTTCTTGTGTGTTAGATCAGTTTTGTGGTGGTGAGCAGTTAGCTTGGAGTTCTGTTAAGCTGCTATTTTAGCTTCTGATCAACGTCGTGTATTGTTAGTTCATTTTTTTTGGTATATTTTTGCATCTTCGGGTATATAAAGCCCACTTTTCTCCAAAACCCCACCATGTCCTCATGTCCTGCCAGTCCCTCACATATCTATTAGTTTTAATTATTGTAACTCAGGCTAATTTTGTACCTTCTTTGTGGGCCAATCTTGCACATGTGTTTTTTAAAGTAAAGAAGGTGTGTATTTGCACTGTTTCCAGAGTTTTCAGTGATTAGCACTGTTGTCTCACAGCAGGAAGGTTCTTGTTTTGAACCTGTCTTTGTTATTTCAGTGCCTGGTGGGCATACGGTAGGTGCAGATTTAGATGGAGAGTAAGATGGGAAAAGCACTCTGCATATGCTAGCCCATTTCCACTCTATGATTTTTTTTAAATGTATAAATGATAGTCAGCACTTGATGATTAATGTTGGTAATTGTTATTACAGATTCAGGACTACTTACCACTGGGTAAACCATATAGGTAGAAATAAGGTTCCTCTGTTGAGGAGGATCTTAGAAACTACTGCCCAAGGAACAAGTGTACCTCTAAGGGTACAGTAGGGTACTTTATTTTATAACAATATGGTGAAAATCTGAAAAAAATATATACTTATCTGGACTGTGTGGTTCTCCATAGATATGTTTTATGACTCTCAGTTAAACCTAAAACTCACTTGGGTAATCATCAGTGCAAAAAATATTTCGCACTGCATTATCTGCTTCTTTGAAGCTACTAAGTATGGCTCCCAATGCTCCAGTCACCAAGCTTTATATTCTGTGTAATGCAGTAAAAAGTGTGTAGGAGCTGAAGATGGTGGTGAAGATGGTGTGCAGCATGAATCAATAAAAAGATTAAATTCTGGTGTAAATGTTTATGGATACACAAGTAATGTATTTTGTGTTCAGCGACAGTCATTTTGAATTCGCTGCTGTTTAAATCTACATCCCTTCTCGACCTCTTCTCGTATCTACAATGGCCAAAGCTTGTGATTAGCAGTCTGAGCTTTAAGCTCTACTAAAATGACAAAACAGGATCTCTTAGAAATTGACCCACGTGTCAGTAAAGGCAGCAGAATAGACGACTTAACTGCACTTGTTGGGAAAAATGAAGTAGGTGGACTTTTTTTTAAATGACAGTTTAAATAGACAAGTGAGAAACCAGTTCAAAGGAGCAAAAAAAGAAACTTTGTGTGGTGAGGGAGACAGCCAGGTCATAACACAAGAAGGACGACAGGAAATAGGTGGGAACAAGAACCAGTTACAGGCAGGAAGGCTAGAGCGTTATGACAAGTTGGCGTCACTGACAGTGTGGCTATGTGGCAGGGAGCAGGTGGAAATGGGTGGTATAAATACTGAAGGGGCGATTGGGGAATGAGGAACAGATGAGTAGGTGGGTGGAAATCAGGTGAGTGAGACTGGCCAGGAAGGGCCAGAGACAGCCATGCACCAGAAACAAAAGCTGAAATAATTAAATGTGCAACAGAGTAAGAATAACTCTTTTGAGCTTGGGCTTTGCTGTTCATATCTGCAGTGGCCAAAACACAGGAAAAATGTGCATACGCTGGTGGATTTAGATGTAAATAACATTGAAGAAAGGGGTAAGTGTCGTGGTTTACAGTTGCTTTGCTGTCCAGGAACGGTTGGCAGACTTTGCCTTCAGATCATCATCTCCTTCTGTGTGAATCAGTTATGTAACAGCTAGATTGCCACTTATTTAAAATGTGGAATCTCTGTAAAGATCCAACACATAACTGCCAAAATATTCTGTGCTTTAGGGAGATTCTGATTACTTTGTAGTCTTTCAAGTCTGAAAGTTAAACAAAATTTTCATCCCAGAATTAATTCCAACATGAAGAGGCAGAATGAACAAAGAAAATTTGCTGGGCAACTTAAATTAAACTCCAGATAAACTTATAGAAGATTACTTCTCCAGAGATGGAGTCTGCAGAATCTATTATTAAATATTAAAAATATATTCACTATCTTTATGTTTGAGACCTCTGACTTTGGAAGAAATATCTGCAAGCTAATTTCCAATTTTCAAATATTTGTCTGCGGTCTAAACACACTCCCACAGACTGCTTTTTACTTGCTGGAGTGATTAACTTATTAATCTGAGCTAGTTATGCAACAATTTGTCATCACTGATTGAAATTACATGGAGCGGTCGGAAAACACTCCACAGTCTAGTAATTATGGAGCCACCTCAGTGAGAAAGACGTGTGTGTCTGTGTGTGTGTGTGTGTGTGTGGATGGGTATTAACATTTTCATGGGGATCAAAAATTGGAAGTTTACTATTCTCATGGGGACCAAAATCCCCACAAGGTGCCCATGAGTTTGAAGGCATTTTTGATATTCAAAATATGGTTTTAGTGTCAGGGTTACAATAAGGTTATGGCTAGGTTAAGGGTAAGGGTCAGGGTTAGGCATTCATTTTTGATGGTTGGGGTAAGGGGCTAGGGAAAGCATTATGTCAATGAGATGTCCCCACAAGGTATGAAAACACAACATGTGTGTGTGTGTTTTCTTTTAAGCCTTGGCTTATGATAGAAAATGCCTTGGTTAGACTCCTGGATGAAATTGGATTTGAAGAATGCTTGCTATGAGAGAAGTTTTGGACTAGAGAATAATTTCCAAAAGAAACTTAAAAAAAAGGCTACTCCAGTGTTTTTTTTCTTTCTGTTACATGCAAGAATAATAACAAAAAAAATAAGGCACAGAAAAATAACGACAAGGTATTTAAAGACATTTTCTGAAGGGTATTGAACAATGAGAGCATGCTTATTCTTCAGTTAGAGGAGAACAGCAGTATGCTGTGTCCAATGTAAAACCTACACTCTATTTATAATAACATAATGTAGCTATTTGTTAATGTAAGTTGTTTCAGAAACATTCCTATTGTACGTAGAGCTGCTCAGTTTATATTTTATTTAATCTTTGAAATATAAAGAAAGCAGTAGCACTAGGTTACTAAAAGGCATCTAACTCCAGAGATGAACCAGTGTTGAGTCTCCACATAACAGACAACTTGACAAAGACACACCTTTAACTTATATCTTTAGGCTCCGTTTCAAAAACATAACATTTTTTCCTATATCTTTAATTGAATCTTTGATGATATCAAAGACAACATAGTCTGATGAGCATAAAAGAGCATTTTTGCACCAACACGGTAAGACCCAAAGAGCTATTAGTGGGAAAATTTGTCAACAGATCTTAATGAGGGATGATTCCAAATTTTGAATCTTTACTTCAAATCATCATTAATATTTACAGAAGAGGTCAGGAGAGAGGTTCAACGGTGACTGCCTACAGCAATCTTTCAAACACACAGGAGCCTCTGTTGTGGTTTGGGGCTGCATTTCAACCAGTGGTGTTGGAGAACTTGTCAAAATTGATTGAATTATGAATGCAGAGAAGTATCTTCAGCTCTTTATATACAATTTTCAGCATGACAAGTATCCCAAACACACTGCCAATACAGTAAAAGCACACAGACAAAAAAAAGCACACAATCTAACTATATCAGTCATCAGCTGGCCTCTTAAAACCCAGACGTCAACATTTTTTAGCAGTGCGGAATCGTCTTGAAAAAGAATGAAACAAAAGGCAGCCAAAATCCAAATAGGAGCTGTGAATGTCCTCCAAGAAGCCCGAAAAAACAGTTTATGAAGACTAAAAGAAGTGACGGGAAAGCTTGCCTAAGAGAGTTCAGGTTGTGTTGAAGAATAAAGGGGGTCATACCAAATATTGACTGTCAAAATTTCAACAGAAACTCTCTTTTTGCCTAATGTACCGTTTCCCCATGCATGTTTGTGCGTGTCAGCACATTGCCTATTTCCCATTTTCCTTTTAAAATATACCGAAATGAGGGGTGACTCAAGACTATTGCATAGTACCATACGTTCTTGTGTGAAAGTCAGTCGATTGTCCTTAAAATGCCTGTTTACTTCTTATAAATGCTCAGTAGAGGCACTAAATGTGTTTGTACTTTTTTAGCTTAATCGCTAACACCTCTAAAAGGTACCTTGACACTTGACAGACAGATATGTGGTATTGATCCTCTCACCTAACTCTCTACAAGAGCACAAATGGCTGCATTTGAAAACTGTCACACTGTGTAACCACAAAGTCAACCTAGTTCATCACCTGAAAAGAAACGAACCAGCATAGAGTGACAGAGAAGAACCGAGGACAAAAACGCATCCTTGGGTTTGTCTTTAAGTTAATGTGGTGTCGCAAGCTTTGCTCTAGTTTTTCAAAGCTTCTATTTGAATGCAACGCATTAAAAAAGCAAAAGTTTTATTTCTAACACTAATTTCTGAACATCTTGTACTCTAAGTCTTTCAGAGAGTTTAATTTGAAACACTGTTTTCATTAGTAAACTGTTACAAAAACCCATTTCTTACCTTCTGCTGCTGCATCAGCCCACAGAGGTTGACTACCATAAGTCTAATAACTATTCTTCCAATCAAATACAGACACAGGGTAGCTTTTAGCTACAATGCTGCACAGATCCAGAATAAATGTTCAGAAAATGTCACACATGATTTAGCTATTACTAACTTTTTAAACTTTTAATTAATAAGCAATATTTAAACATTCCCATCAGTTTTCTTTCTGATGTTTGATTTTACCTGTCGTTTGATTAAATTCATACCAGTAACTTTCTAGTTGCCAAGTCTTATGCAAATAAATGTGGTGCATATGTGCTTCATCTTGCCTTGTACGAGGAACTTGAGTACCCCTGCAAACTATGAGAAGTCTGCACAGTTAGACCTGGCCCAGGAGCTTCTTCTTGTGAAGCAGTGCTATTATTTCAGCACAGTTACTGGTTAAGATAAAGTATTCAAAGTTTCAAGTCTCTGTCTAATAGATTGGAGGAACTAAGCGAGTGCTTCAAAGAGTCATTTGTTCTTAGAGCTCAGTCTATATGCAAATGAGCCTGAAGAATAAAAGACACGAACTTTAGATTGCTGCAAAGATCAATCAGCAGTGTTTAATCAGCTGAGTACTGCGGAGCTGTAGATAGATGGATAGATGACAGACTGAAGCAGGTGCTGAGCTAGAAGGACACTGACCTCCATTGGAACTGACTGTTTATCTAAGGCTGTCTTGACTGCTATTATTCTGAATGCCAGACTTGTCTCTGCTGTGTACTCCAGAGCCTGATTTCGTCTTCCATAGATACAGCCTTAACATCAAAACTTATCTCTGGAATTCAGACTGTCAGTCCTTATCCCCGTACTCTTTCATGCCGTTATTCAAAACACAAGAGATTTGGTGAGGCTTGTTTCATTCTAACCCTTTAATATGGTTCTGAGAGGAAATTCAAAGAATCAGGCTAGTGTCTTTTTTTTTTTCTTCATCATTTTGAGTAAGGGTTAGTTTTTCATCTGTAGAGAGGGAACAAAAAGAAAAGGATACAAAGAAAAGACGGAGGGACAATCCTGGAATTATGCTTCATGGGAGATGAGATGGTGTTTGGTTCTGCCTTTGGGACTGCGTGTGCTGCGTCTCGTTAGTCTAAAATGCAGCTGGGAGTTTGCAAATGTTGTCACGGGAAAGACCAAATGCATCGTGGGAAGCCTGAGGCTGTCCAGGTGAAAGATAAAGTTTAAAGTAACGACATTCAGGAGGTGAAATTAAAAGGAGTTCCACAGTTGACCGTGTTAGTTATTATTATTATGTTGAGTATACACATTTATAAACTTTTAATTACATTTGGATTAGTTCTACACTTCAGAGAACAGCTGAAAAACACAATGCCACTTTTCATTATTATGGAAATTGTAATTCTGATATTTGGATCCATATCTCACAGTCTGGTGGAGGGAGGATTTTGTGGAAATGAATGCAGCAAATGAAGAACAAGGCTGTAGTTGCTATTCAGTTTTTAATATTTTCATTATTTCCTACTGGAAATAATACCTCAGTATTAACACGAAGAGCTAGTACTAGTAACATATATTAAAATTTTAATAAAAATATAGATTTTTTGTTTATCACTCACACTAAATTTTCTGCTGGTCAAAGTAAAAAGAAAAAAAAGAAGGAAAAAAAAAACGTTGACCTTTTGTGACTCACAAGATACTCAAACAACCTGAGAAAAGAACAGGTCATGAAAGGTGGCAGTTATGCACACTTGTGGAAGGAAATTATGCATCCCTCCAGAAACAGTAGCATTTTACTGGAATCACCCTGTAACAATCTCTTTTGAAAAGCTGATGCCAGAGGGCTGATAACTGATGGGCTCCAGCCAGTTTTCTAATTCAGATTCAGATGGAAAAATGCAAATTTAATTACTTCATGTAGTACACTTGAGCAGACCTTTCCTCTTGCACTCAGATTGTCATGGGTCATGGAAAATCCTTAATGTGGTTCATCTAATTTATCTTTTTTTTTTGGGGGGGGGGGGGGGTTTTGCCGCG
>VUQR01016141.1:0-11959 GCA_015108515.1 Hemichromis elongatus
TGATCTCCGCTCCATAGCTGCAGGGTGACCCTTCATCTGGGGCTCTCCTCAGCTCTTCCCAGGAGGGTGACACAGTTGAACCTCTGGTGGTCCTCTTTGGGATCTCGTACTCTGGGAGCTCTGGATGTCTTGGGGCCTAGGTCTCCTCCATGCCTGCTTCATGCCCTGAGGGACGGGGCTGTGGCTCCCCACACTCCCTAGCACATCGTTACATGGAGAAACCTTTTGAATACAAGTGCGCGGATCCACACAGGTGTGTACACACGGGTGTTCACAGACACAAATCACACCTTTCTTGGCTGCTACTTCAAAGCACATTGTGTACGGTCTATCCTGCGTGCTGCACAATAACATTTAATATTTACTATCTAATATATAATGTTAGCCAGTCTATTGTAAAAAAAAAACAAAGGTTGTTTATATTATGTTGCTTTTTCTTGTTTGTTTTCTCTTCTTCTTTTCTCTCTCTCTCTCAACAGGTGATCCAGGGATTTTTTTTCCTCTTGCTCCTTTTCTTACTATCTCTCCCTGCCCCCGCTCTTCTTTCTCTCCTTCTCTTTCTTTCTCCCTGTCCTATCCCATGTCTGTCCCGCCTGTAACAACAGAAAATAAAATAAAACAAATGCATATTTATATTAAAGGTCAATCAAATGGATCAATATGGTGAGCCCATGATGATCCATTTGGTAAACTAAAACCGCTAGGCATCTTTTTCGGCCTTCAGACAACAATTCTGATGGTTAAAGAGCCAAACAGGACAGGCAAAAAAAAAACAAAAAAAACCCACACATTAAAGCAGCTGGATTTATTCCCTGAAAACCATTGATAATTGTAAATCTTGACAATCCATCCAACAGTCTACACTGGTCCACAGTCCTGGGTTAAATGATCACCAAACAGATTGACTAGCATTTCCCTGAAGCCAAGCCAAAGTGTGGCTAAGCAAAATGAAGACAAATGGACAAAAGCTACTTGATTTTGAATGTTTGATCATTTTTGTGATAGAAGAAAAGTCAGTCATACTTTTCTTTAATTCATCGGGGTGTATAATCTTATAGCCTGATATTTTTAAAAGAGCTTTCAATTGGCTTGCATGTTATTGTAAAAGATTACTTTTTATGATTTTTGCTGTTTTAGTCTGCTTCTAAATAGAATTGAAATGTGCTCTGTTAGACTAAAAATTATAATTAATATTATCAATATTATTATTATTGTTAGTATCTCAAACTGGGTTGCTGACAAATGGAGTCAAACTCTCAGTAATAAACACTTAACGACAAACGGATGATGTGCAGAAAAATGCACCTGATCTGCATCAGCAAGTCATGCTTAGTGGCAACATGTAGGGCAATCATGTGACACAGTCAGTGAGAGAGATGATGTTTTCAACAGTATGGGCTCAGGGGTCCGTACTTTTATTGTCACTGATGACATTTAACACAATTAACTGTGACTATTTTTGATAATTGTGCATTTATCTATTTGTTTTTTCCTGTATGATTGTTAATGACTTAATTCTAGCCTAGACTTTTGCATATGAATGTTTAAATTAACCTAGGGTTGTATTTCTTTAGCCCTTTTCAGATTTGCAAAAAAAAATTCTTTTGACAGTTCAAACCTTACAGTTGCTTTTTTAAATCAATGCATTGCTGTATTTTTAAATAATACTGGTGTTATTTAGTAAAAAAAACAAAAAACCTCCACATGAGATTGTGAATGGTCAGCCATACAATACTTTCTCCTCCGTGGACCCGTAATCAGTGCTCTTTTTTCCCCCTCACATGATTTTGAAATCCTCTTCTTGTAACACATTTGCAATGGAGAAGAATCCAGATCGTGGGTGGCACCAGATGTTCCCTGCGGCAAACAGTGCTGAAGCTAGACAGTCTCTGAACATCTGTGGAGGTGTGCTGACTGAAAAGAGAAAATGTTCCACAAAGTTCGAACGTCAGCTTCACATTAGCTATTGTTACATCTGATTTGCGTGTGAGGCTTTTTTAGCCGCTGGTAAAAACAGCAAGTGTGGCTTACTTCTGTACCAAGCAGCGTGCTGTGGGTTAATTACAATACTGCTGTCCACACAGGAACGTGTGCATGTTCAGAGTTGTATGCCTGGAAAATATGCAGAGAAGAAATAGGAGCTGATACCTGTCTGTCAAAGAGACTGAGAAATATCCCTCTGTGTTCAGAGTGTGTTCTGTCGTGGGCAGCTGGCCACAGGCAGTTGAACTAGCAGCAGCATATCTCTCCGGTTCATTGGTGTTGGCCTTTGCCTTCCTGGCTCTGCATATTTTGGCAGCGATTCAGCCCTTGTCCCACAACATTAGACTTCTCAAATTAACATTTCATGTGATGGCATCGTGGTGTGGGTGTGTGACAAAGCTTGCCAGCACAGAAATGAAGCAAGCTGGCACCAAATGCTCTGCTAGCTCTCTCCTTCTCTCTTTCTGTCCCACTGCAACAACCTTGAACCAGTTTGTTAGCATCCCAAATGAACAGCATTGGTGTTGAGATTTGAATAGCATAAATAAATGAATGAGCAAACAAACCAGCACAAGCCCGACGCTGCTCTAGTGGCAATCTAGGGCTTGCACTCCCTGTGTAATGATCTGCAAATAGCTGGCTGCTGAGATAAAATTCAATTGAAACTACAAACTGCCACTGTCGACCACATGGCAAATAGGCTGTTATAATTTCAACCAAGAGATTTGCCATGCACCTGTTAAAATCCAAACACTTTAAGTCAATAGGACTGCTGGGTAATATCATAACAAGGCCACATGTTGCCTTGTATTTTGCATCCCTGTAAGGGTCTCATCTCATCATCTGTGACACACAAGCTGAAAACATTGAACTGTAAGAAGTGCAGTGGATGGATTCTGGAGTGGGTGCATTTAAAACTGATGAGCAGATATAATATCATCTTTGTTACATAAATCTACATGGCATGCAATCTCTATTACTTTCTGTGCTTTGCAGTTTGTGTCTGTTTTTTTCTATCTTTGTCATCACTAGGCAAGTTCTTGAAAGGGAACACCTTTAAGAATTAAAAACGAATAGGCAGAAACAGTTAGGTTTGACAAGTTCCTGTTCTACGCAATTGAAAAAAAGAACCCTTACCCTAAGGTAAACTATCAATCCTTTCTCTGTAGCTGTATTTGTTGGTTGTTGAAGTTATCTCAGACATCATTGAGATGGATCTGTTGCCATCCATTTCACTAAAGGTCACATTCCGAGCTCTTTTAAGCTTTGCACTTGGCTAAATTAATTTGTATAACATCTGCTGTACACAGTAGGTGAAGCCAGCATGACGTTAGAAAAAAAAAGCTCAGTTATCTGTAAAAAAGCAAAGCTGTCTTTACTGCAAACCTTCTGCTTCACCGTGACCTCGGCTCTCTGTCACCGTGGAATAACATAAACACAACATTTAGTGTTATATTTAATCGTGAAATGAGGTCAACGCTATTTCAAAGTCACCGAGAAAGAATGTAAACACCATTACTGTGAAGTATACTTAAAGAAGGTTTGATCCTGATTGGTCAGCGTTTTAGGTCAAAAATCAAATGGTTAATGTCCTGTTAAGGAGGGCATGTCAACCGTAAGTGACCGAAAACAAGCAGGTTGCAGTTCCTTTGAATACCAGCTATTGTATATTACTTTATTACAGTGACTCTCGCCGCACTGTCTGCTTAAATGGCCATTTCTACCTCTGACAGGCTCTTTAAAATACACAGTTCTGGCTGACCTTGTGACTCACTTAGAGAACGACACAGAGATCAAGCATGTGAATGAATGTTTATCCCAGGAACACTAAAGTAGAGGGGCTCTCAGAGGGTGATGCTGAATGCAGCTAGCTTTTCTGTTTTTTTTTTTGTTTTTTTTAATCAGGCAGATTGAGGCTAGATGTGTGTTGAAACAAACAAAACTACTCTTTCAGCAGCGGTCAAAGCTTTTGGTTGTAGCAGCACTGCCTTTCCATTAGACACAGCATATATCTGCGGTGCATTCCTCTTGCATTGCTCTGGCTGCCGTTTTTGCTTTTTTATTCCAAAGCAAATATTACGTCTCATCTATTTTTTCTGATCCTATTTATTTATTTATTTTTATTTGGGTAATTTCTTTTCACCCTATTTGTGTTTACACGGCTACAGAGAAAGTAAATTGGATTTCAATTCCTTCACAGTAAAAAACCAAAGACCACACAGTACAAAGTGGTGACTGAATATCTGGTAATAGGAATCTCTATAAATTTAAATGTGTAAATTTCAGCTTCTCTCGCTCTGATGACAGATTTAGAATTTATCCTTCGAAATGGGCTCCGTCATTATCTGTTGTTTGTAACTCATCACTTTTCCCATGACAGCGCTGTGAAAAGGACTTCGCTTTTACAGCTGAGCACTCAAAAGAGGACTTCGACAAAAAAAGCACGTAAGCTTCAATTCTAGGTTGACATGCATACAATCTCTGGAGTGCTCTAAATGGGTTTTTATTGTATGGAATGTTTTCTAGGGTTACAACAATTATTCACAGATGGAAAAAAATAAATAAAAAGCAGTGAAAACCTCTAACAGAAGTAGCACAAATTATTTGTATTATGAAATAAGAACATCTTGTTAATTATTACCTAAAATGCGTGAACAGAACTTCTCGTTTATTTTATAATTAGAGGTGAAGCTACTCAGTCAACACCTTGTATTTGCACAGGACTGTGATGTGAAGTTTAAATTAAAAAGTGTTGCTGACGAGAGGTTTCTTCCTAATAAAGTGCGGGTGATTGTTTTTAACAAAACATTGGAAAGTTAAAAGGCACTCAGAGAGTGCATCCATCCACCCAGCAAAGCTAAAGCCTGCCTTGCACTTTTAAAGTGATCTTCACTAAATTTACTGAGTTCTTTTTCCCGTCAATGCTACGTTTCATCAAAGTCTGCTTTATTGCTTCTGCTTAATCCTTCTGATAGACATATGGCACTGAAAATGGACTTCTATCATAGCTTCAGCCTCAGCAGAAGCAGCTAAACCATCCGGCCTGGCCTTAAAACAGTTTGAAGCCCACGTGAAGTCCAGACCTCACAATGAATACTTTCAGCAGATGTTTATGTTTAATCCTCAAGAACTTCAAGAATGACCAAATCCAATTATATGTAAAAAGGGAAATGATGTGTCAGCAAAATTTGAATGTTGGCTTGCTCTTAATTAGGCGAGCATCTTGCAGGGTGATGTGTAGTCTCCTTAATTATCTCTGTGTGCACTAAGTGTACTGTGAGACTAAATCTTAATAAGATGGGATGAGATTAAATTTTATTGATCTCTGTGGGGAGGTTGCAGTGAAAAATAAGAGGATGGTGTGCTCATATATGTAATATGTTAAAATAAATAAGCTTAAAGGATCATTTAGATTTGTGCCAAACTGGAATTATAACAGCTCTCGTGGCTGATATTATTAATTATGTGGCATTCACTCATTCATTTTCATTTCTCCAAAGGTTAGTCGAGCCTATTGCAAAGGAAAAAACATTCACATGGTGGAAAATGGAAAATGTGGATGTGGTACCCTAATTATCTGATGGATTGCGGGGAAATTTCCTCTGTTTTTTTTTTTTTCATGTACTTTTAATCCTCCAGTATTTTGTTTTATTGTTATATTTCTCACTGCCCATTAGCCCGAATCCGCCAGAGGTTTTGTCCTGTTATATGCAAGGTTTTCTTCCCACGTCCCCAAATGCTCAGTAATCTATAGGAATCTAAGGTCTTTACACTAATGTGTAAAAATGCTGAGATAACTTATTATATCATTTTTATATAACATGAAACCAAACAGCTAGACAACATCAGGATTATGCACCGGCTGCTATAAAACTGTCTGCTTGTAGCTTTAAAAGGTCTGAAAAGAAATATAGAATAGCCAGAGTCATTAGCTTTTTATGCCACATCAAACCTATATTACCTATATTACCCTTCTAAATGTTAAAAGTCAGAGAATGCAGAGATTTGAATGTTTTATGCAAAGAGGCCTTAATGTAGCCTTAGCCTGCTAGCTTCCAGCTTAGGGGAGTGTGCTACTGAATTTTTTCTTTCTCTTATCCAACAGCTTCTTTCTTCTTTTCTAACAAACGCAGGAGTGCTCCTAAGACCTGATGACAGGTGTTTAAATCAACATACGCTCCCTTTGACATAGGTGCTGAACGTGGCTGTAGACTTTTAATCTCGTTAAATGGATTATGCAGCTTAAGAACCAGGAATTTTGTCAACCAGTGAAGAAACTGAAAAATACAAAGTCACCTAAATTTGAGAAACTTCGTTTTGTTTTGGCAGCTATTAGCATTCTTGAGAATGATATAATACATGAAAATATTTAAAGGAAATACAATTCAGGACTGATCAGTAATGAAAAAAGTACCCAGACAGTTTAGCACATAATTTGGGCGTAGCCTTCTAATTGAAAACACCAATCATATCACTCTGTGTCAGACATTGAAATCAGTTTTTTTTTCTGTCCTACTTAATCTTAATCAACATAAAGCTGCCTGTCATTAATCCTCTTTTTCTTCATTCACTCAGATCAATGTTTCCTTTTCCTGAGCAAAGATGGTAATTAATCCCCAGTCCAACAGAGCCTTCAGGCATGACTATTTGACAAAGACCCTAATCAATGCTTCTGCCTATTCTTCTACCTTTAGAAAATGAGTAGCTTTTTTTTTTTTATCATGTTTTACATTCCATCGAGGGAATCGATGATTCTTATAACAGCCAAATAATTAATGTTTGAGCACAATCCCTGCAGAAAATCTGAACCCTTGCAGAACAGTTTTAGAACTTCGACCTGGGAGCTCATAAATGTGGTTGGAAGGGGATTGAATTGATATGCTTCCTATTATGCTTATTAGAATTATTTCAGCAATAAACGGTCTATACGGGTGTCTTTTCACTTCATTGCCCCCTCATTGACTCACCATTAATGACATTTCTGAAGAACGATGAATAATTGATGTTATTACCGAAGAAACTTATATGGGAGAAGTGGAACTCTGAGGAATCGAGCAGGCTGAAGACTGGCAAGGCTAGAGTTGCCTGGGCACAACAGATAGGGAAAGGGCTAAAGGAGTGAATGGGCTACTGCCTATTTATCAAGAGTAAGGTGCATGAAATTGGCTCTTAACTTCCCAGTTAGAAGGTTTAATTAGAAATCATGCTTTTGCTACAGGAGGGGGAAGAGCGGGGGGTGAGTTGTCCAAACAGGGTGATAAATGACTTGTGGGACAGGAGGCTTTGGAGAGATGGGAGGAAACAGCTTGGTGAGAGTGAAATGTGGGTGACAGCTCTGGTCGAGGTAGGTGGTGAGACAACGGGTCGAGGTAAGCAGGAGATTGCAGCTGAAGTGCAAACGGCACCTCAAGAGCTGTAAGGGGTGTTATCGACACAAACAACCTGCAGGGCTCCCGACTAAAGAAGCTGAAATAGTGACACACAATCTGGATGTAAGAGTAAAAATATTTATATTCTTAGCATAAGGCTTTCAAAATGAACTGAAAGGTCTGCTACCAAATATTTTGTTGGCGGGGTGGCTTTATTTGACAGTTTTGCCAATTTTAGCAAATTAAATTTATTTTAAATTTATTTTAAATTCGGGAATTGATTTTATGGGTATGTTTTGTCTTAATTAGCTGATCCGCAGATATGCTTTAAAATGATAGCAGTCAAGAACTGTGACGATTATTGCTTTATATAAACCTATATCAATGTGTGAGTAAGGCTCTTATACAGACCCAGTGATAATAACGTGTTACAAGGTTACCTAACCAGGTGTTGGTGTGAGCATGGATTGCAAAAACATATGACTCATCCCTTATACTGTGGCATTAAAACGGGCAGGGTGGTAGACAGCAGTGTAGCTCAGTGCACACGTCTGACCCAGGGACACAGATACTCAATAAAAATTAAAGCAATGCAGACTGCAAATGTTTTATTCAGTCTTTACAGGGCCACCTCTGCATCAAGTAGCCATGTACAGTTGTGCAGTGTGTTTCTTTTTTGCTCCTTAAGGGTCATAAAATTTCTGCTGGCAACACTCAACAGTTATTTCTGCTGATTGATTTGGCGTGACATTTAGACACACCCTTTAAAGGACTGGAGCTGTGTGAGCTAAAATAGGTCAGAGCCTTTATGCCAGCACAGTGAGACTTTCTGCTGAGAGCGAAGAGAATGAGCGCACTGCTTAAACCAACATCCTGTTCAAAACCTGCTCTGTGTTTAAATCTTGCCTAGGGCTTAAAATCCTACTAATGGAGCAGGCTCATGTCAAATAGATGGAGAAGACAGTATGAGGGATTAGAGGGTCTGATGGGAAAAAAGTGATGTGCTTCTAGATACTTTGTCTACACACGTTGAGGAAAACTTTTCTTTTTTTTTCACTTCTTGGAAACACTTCGTCCCAAATCGAGCCTCTCCAGCACTCAGCGAGAGACGCCTCTGATCGGTGCGCATCCTGTGAAAAGGTCGGTGACTGCAAAAGGGCAGACTGGTGATATGGTTTCAAAATGCAGTGGCAATGGGAGTGGCTTTTGTGCCCCAAGAAGTGAAGCTCCAGCATTTTTGTGTAAATCTACATTTAATACCAAAGTATTTATCAGATAATAATTCAATCTTTCTTTTGTTTTAGTCAGTTTTCAAGCCATATGTAAAATCTGCGTCTGTAAATCCAGGCTGACATTCTCTCATTTCGGGTAGGATTATACTCCCCTGAGGATGTCCTCATGAATAGCTGCAAACACTGCTAACCCCTAGTTGGTTTTTGCTACTTTCTACAGTGTGCTTAGAAAGTGTAATGGCTTGTAGTGTAGTGGCCACAAGTCCCCTCAGACCCCTGTGCCCCTGTACCACTGACACAATTCAGATTTCATTCAAAATTGGAAGCCCCTAACTGATTCTACTCGGGCTTATTTTCTACCTCATTTGTTGTTATCTAATATGCAGAAGTGCCTGAAGTCATTTTTTTTTTTTTTTTGTAATTATAAATGGACAAAACTTACCGTGCTTGTTTTTAATGTGAGGGCCACGTCATGGTTCATCAATTAATCTCTGCAGCGTGAGCTTAAAAGTCAGAGGCTGTGCAAAAAGGCTGACTGTAAACTTGCAGTGCAAGCCTTCGCTACGTAGAAGATTAATAAAAAATGCACAGGGGCTCCCAAGCTTTAATAACAGGAAGAAAATGCTGTAAATTACATAAATAGCACAGCTGGTTTGGCATCCCACTAATTCTCCTCCAACCCTGATCCGTCCGTGCTTAGCTCTACCTTCACCAAATAAATAAATAAACAATAATAATAATTTAATGTGCTTCATCATTTAACGGCGGACATATCCTTGAATCAATGCCAAACAACAATCTGTGAGTCTCATATCAAACAGAACCTCCAGCAGATAACTCTGGGGCAGTGAGAACTAGGAGGAACACTGGTGATTTTGATATAAATATCTGACTCCCTGAACTTCACTACTTTCTAATTATATTAGGATTAATTGGCATGGTTCTGAGGGACTCTGGTTAGTGGTGTTAGGGTATTAATGTACAGCACACCTTGTTGGATGGACCCTGGACTCTGTTGAAAAGCCTGTTAATTAGGCCTGTGGTTAGGTGTGATAAAAAAGGGAGCAGTACATAAACAGGCCCCAGCAGAGGAGGGATGCATAGGTCACCTGCTACTGGACCCCCGACAGCCTCTGCCTGTATCACACAGGGCCACATGCTGCTCCTCCGTCTCCAGGAAAGGCTGACAGGGAAACTTCACACACAAGAGCTACAGCTACACCTAATCTTCTACCTGTCCGGCTGATTTAGTTAGATGTGTATTTCCCCGCCAACTTCTTCAGTATGTATCTGCACCGCGCAGAGATCTAATGTCTGTCATAAAGTTAAACATCGGCAAGCCACATGGAGATTTTTAATGAGACTTTTGTGTTCATTTCATGCTCAATATCTGTCCTTTTTTTTCCTGCTGGTCTCTGGTCTTTTCCTCTATCCTTCAACAGGGAGGGAAGCTCTTACCATCAATCAGCCTTCAGCTCCTGTGGACTGAGACAGTGTCACGCTGGGCTCTGTGTGTTGCCAGATAGGACCACTGTGCCCTCAGGTTACCCTTACACTTCCAGTTTGACACCCCTGATATTTACTCGCTACAGAGAAAATTGAAAAATACATGGAAGTTTGAAGTGGGCACACAGGAGTCAAACTTTTGAACCGTGTTTTCTATCAAGGTTAGGAGCCAAAGCGGCTGTTTCTGTCAATCATTAATTGCAGTCCTTTACAGCCAGAACTTTTCAGATGCAGTCAACGAGAAATTGTTTTATCACGAACAGTCATCTGGTCCGCAGAGAAGCTGTCATGATGCATCGTTTGAACTAAAAAAAAAAAAAAAAGGAGTCTGAGCAAAATTGGATTTTAGTTGTTGTCACAGTGAATAGCGGTTTATTACTGCCTCGGTGGGATATAGTGAAATGTGAGCAAGAACATGAATGGCTCACGATTAATGAGCAGGGACAGAAGTCTGAGGCTGGAAAAATGTACGTCTATAATGTCAGTAAGACTGAGTTTATTTTTGCTTATGTAACATATTTCCTTCACATATGGCCAAGCAAATGATGTTTAGTTGAGTTAGGATTCAGAATGATTAGCAGATTAGTGCCAGATGGTCTAAGAGGCCAAGTGAGTTTCAAAGGTAAAAGAGAGTAAAACATGCACATTATTAACCAACACTGATGCAAATGCACTTTGACACTGGACACAATCTCCTTGTGATTAGTTGCCTCAGAATGCAGTCCAAACAGTTATTGCATCTCAGTGCACTGATTATCCCAGCTAATGTCTCTGTCCCTCAACTTCTGGAGGAAACTATCCAAAACTAGACATCACCATCATCGATCTGGGAAGTACATCAAGCTGTAGTCAAGCTGTTTTGGTTTGAGTAATGCTTCTAGTACATATACAGCTGGATGCCCAGAGCAGTCAATAAAGGGGGCAGTGGTATCAGAATTTACTTGCTCAGCTACTTAACTTCTCAGCCTCTGCTGAACCCTGTAATGTTCCCATCAATACATACAAAAGCTGTGCAGCCAAACCAGGAGATTTTTATTTTAACCCATGTATTTTAAATTCCAAACATTCATTTTTTAAATTGCAAGTATATCACGCTGACATTTGAGAAACAGAAAGCAGCTTATGAAAAAGACAGAATGGACTAGACGTAAAATCTTTCCCTGTTCAATCTTGTGGTTCAAATCTTGCTTTGTTCGTTTTTTTGTTTTTGCTCTTTTTCAATAAGTTGGCCCAATTTACATTACAAGTCATACACGAATATTGGATTTACTAAAAGTTTCCCCATTTTTACTTATTTCTACGCTTTTTGTTATGATTCATTTGGCTTAATTTTGCAATATGACTAAAGTAAAATACCCGACCTTTTGTTTTATACATCACAAATGTGACAAATGCAAGGTTTTTCTGAGGATGTGCAAAGACAGATGTCAACCTCTCAAATTATTAGACTGAATTCAAGTGCCAGAACTCGACCACTGTGGAATGGCTCCATGAATGCTTTCCAAGAGGTAAAACCTTTGCAGCATGTTTGTCCAAGGTGCAACTTGAAAAACTGATTTGGCGTCAGTTTTCCAGGGCAAACCGACTGGAGGTAATCAGCCCCCCACTCGTCTCTACACAACATGCAGCCCACTGATTGCTCCTCCTGATCCTCAGTTATTTTCAGCCTGTAGAATCTCTCTGTGGTGCTGTTGATGGGCCTCCTCGAATGCACATTCCTGATTCTGGATGGACTATCTGTGGTGCTTATGTGTCATCAGCGAGGGCCGTGGATTGTCTGTCCTTCCATTTACGGATGCTGAGTTTTAATTGAAATTGTTTGTCACACTCGGGAAACTTTGGATTTTGTTGTTTCTCAGTGTTTTACAC
>VUQR01016141.1:21733-48800 GCA_015108515.1 Hemichromis elongatus
TGCCCGTGTGGTATGAATGAACTTTCTCTTTTACCAGTACTGGTTTTATTTTGTTGTATTTATCCACGACACCTTAAAGGCCAGTCTGTGAAAATATTGTCGGTCCGTGGTGCAAAAAAAGATTGGGGACTGCTGGTTGAAAGAATGCATACATACATTTTCCATTTTCAAGTGAATTTTGAAACGAGGAAAAAAGTGTGATAAAACTGGCCCAACCCATGGTTGCCAACAAAGAGCAAAGAGTGCTTGAAAGAGCAGGTCTAAAAAAAATGTGGAACTCAAGAATCAATCTTCTTAGCTTCAAAGTCACAGTCTTAAGCTGTAGGTCTTAAGTCACACGTTTTTTAGCCAGAAGACAGCAGTTTATGTCTCATTTGGGAACTTTAGCTTTCCACTTTACTTTTTACTTTCACTTGTTGGTTCAGTTTATGCATTTTAAACCCCTTGGTGAGGTTTTGGCACTTGGATGTATTTGGCAAGGATTTGGCACTAAAAAGCCTGCCAAGATTTTTTAGCACAGAGGTTTATGAAAAAACAACTTCTTAGTGAGGTTTAGGAAAAGATTGTGGTTTGGGTTAAATATGCCCCTTCACAACCTTAACCCACATCAGTTGCATGTTGAATAATGAGAACCATTCCCCTGCTGCCTAAACATAGTGTGCTACAGTACAGTCACCAAAGGACAAGTCCCCCTTATCTGCGAGGTGCCAAATGCTTTGACAAAGCAGCTGTACATGATGCCCTGGGAATCAGAACGGGCTGGAATATGGGACGTTCCACTGGGTTTTTCCCTTCTAACTGTCTGCTGTTGTTTTGCATAGGCGCCTTTGTTGACCTGGTGTTGCTATCAATAATGGAAATAAATTCAGTCATACAGATGTAATTTAAATGAATGACCAAAACACAGAGGACATGGGGGAGAACAATAGAGAGAGAAAGAGTGTACATGTGATTTATTCCTGAACCTCGAACAAGTGATTTATATGCCTAACTGTAATGAGCTCACAACCATGGAGGCAGGCAGACAAAACTTATTCTTGAAGCATTAATTTGAGTGTTTGGGAAAGCAATGACACTTAAATGAAAAGTACTTGCAGAGCAAAGTTTGGCAAGCTCCCGTGTTAATAAGCAAAGTTTAGTGGGTGCAGCTGCAAATTTGCTTAGGTTAAGTATATTTTTGGGATATGGGAAACAAAGAAACACAGACTGTTCAAGTTAGAAGTCACTGTACTTGAAGCAATTATAACTACTGAATAGATCAAGTGATATTGCATCTTCATTTGAAAGGCCCTCATGCCTGGGTGAGTAAGTGGCCTTCATACTGAATACAGGGGATAGTATATCATTTTCAAAGGAAGACTTTTTCAGTAAATCCTCCACTTTCTTCCCCGATAGGCGGTCCATCTGTACAACCTGGGTGTCTATCAGCGCTGCCTCCTCCAGGACTCAGATGGGTCTGAAACTCTCCGTGAACCCTCATGAATTATTCATCATCACATATAATGTTGGCAAATTATTTTATGTAGTGGGGAAAGATTCATCTTAGGAGCAGGAATTGGGTAGGGAGAAGCTAATGTGTTTATTATGCCAAGATAATGGCATGAAATAGAGGCCAGGGGTGGAGAATTTGGAGGAGTGTTTATACTTTATATTCATTGGAGGGTAGCATCTGAATGCCTCGTGGTCACATGATGGCAGACGTCTTTTGAATGCAGCACGCAAGTGTGTATTTGCATGCGTGCGTGCGCACCTATTCACTCATAGTCAAACCTTTGCAGATGCTTCAGATGTTTTGTGTGTGTGCACGTGCAGTGTATGTTTATGTAACGTATAGATTTGCCTAATCGAGGTTTCATTCCACAGCATGCGTTGTCTGCTTTTATGGCTGTTGTTGAGAAAAGAGTTCAATAAGCATTACCCAGGCTCTCCTCTCCAAGTGGCGGAGAGCACCATTACAGGGAAAAAGAAGGTTGCTCTGTAACTGCTGTTTGCCTTGCTTAGCTGAAAGGGGCTGAGATCTATCCATACAGAGCTAATATCTGTGCCATAATGACATTGCACTATCAAGAAGATAGGCTGCTTTTGAACTCAAGGCTGACTGCTGTGTTGGAAAAAGAGAGACAGAAACCCCATACAGATGTCAGGAGTGTCAGGAAGGAGATGGTATCTTGCTGTTTCGTTCTCTGGAAATAAAAGCTTAATGAATTTCTCTTTAGATGCGCATTTTGTCCCTTCTTTTTGATCCAGGTTACAGTATGGTTTCTCTGACCAGGCGGGCAGACAACTGTTTGTCCACCTTTTTGCATCCATATAGACTACTTTTGTCTTATTTAAGTGAAGGGTGTTTGGATTTCCAACACATCCTTCAAATATAATTCTCAAATCCCGAACACAGGGCAATGTGGGATGATAATATATTCATATTGTGCTGCAGGAATGTGTCTCTTCTGTGCCTTTCATAAATTGGGGTCAGGTGATATCTGTCACAGCAGAGAATGTGCTTAGTGCTGACAAAGTCATGTTGACATTTTTTGGAGAGGAAAGCGCAAAAAAAGAAAAAAAAAAAGAAAGTATATAGTCTCCCAGGAGGCAGGGAGAAGAAGAAATTAAATTGCCTCTCCACAGCCCTTGTTAAAAATGAAAACCAATCAGCCAGCTCTCAATTCACACTCACAGCTCCACAAAGATTATGGGGAATATTGATATTAATATTAACAAATGCACTGTCCTTTTCGAGTCTGACGCTGTCGGTCCAGTTGCAACTTCACTGATAAGAATTTTTTTCCCCTCGCTGAAAAAGCTGTTTAAACTTGATGGATTCATGGCTTTTCTACAAATATGACCATTAACTATGCCTGAATAGGCTGATATGTATTGTGAGGCAGAAGAGAAATGGCTGTACCAATGCAAAAAAAAAAAAAGGTTCTTCAGTGTTATTCAAATTTGCGAATGTCATGCTGAAAGGATCCAGATCCTCTGTAAACCAAGAAATACCCTAATTGCAAAGCTTTGTTTGGGCATTTCTGTTTGAAACCACTATGATGAGTCTCATTTAAGAAAGAAGGAAACTGTCAGCACTTTTAACTGTATCCCCAGCGGAGAGCTTTGTGCTTTTGTTTGGCCTAATTTGGGGGGTTCGCAGGCTTATTTCCCCATGAAATCCCTTCCAGTAACATGAGCACACATTCAAAGCAGTGGGAATGGGAAATAATGAAGTTAACAGACAGAAAGACAGCCACAGGGCCTTCAGAAAGGAGCATTAGCAGGAGTTATCACAGTTAATTTCACAGTGATCAGTTCAGAGAGAATTCTTTACGACTGAAATTGTATGACCGTAAATATAGAGTATGGCTCTATACTGCATGTTGATAGAGTTTGTTTACAGTCAGGACCACCGAGGAACGCTAAGCTAGCCAGTGATAGTTAGGAAAGCATAGCAATGAGAGATTTTCTGCAATTGAAATGGAAAATGTATTTGTCTAGCGGAGTCTTGAGCCTTGAGCTTCTAACTAGTAACCAGAGAGTAACTGGTCAGAGAAACCCAGACCGCACGTGCTCATACGGTGGCAAACTGTCCAACAATTTAGATCATTTCCTTTTAAGTTCCCCCCCCCCCCCAAAAAAAAACTGGCATGCCTTTTTTGGTTTTTGCAATCAAGTATGAAACAGAGTGTTTGCATGCTGTGCACTGCACCTTTTTTTTTTTATTTGCTAACAATGGAAAATCTTAAACTTTATATTAAAGCACTGCAGTTGTCCCTATCACTTTTTAACCAATAGGGACAAAGAATTTTAGACTGACTGACTGACTGCGACTTGTACAAGTGTTGAACAATTATAGCAAGAATAAGTATGTCTTCATATACAACCAGATTAATATGAGAAAATAATCCATTTGCCTTTGGTCGACCATACAAGCAGCAGTCAGCTAGAGTCAGATAATTGCAGACTGCATTACCTCTGTGAATATTCTGTATCATAGCAACCAAAGCATCTCAGCAAAAAAAAAATAAAAAATAAAAATAATATGCACCTCCAAGCACTGCAGCTCTGTAAGGCCCTCTCAGCTGGGCATTTCCAGAAGAGCGCGTGCCATTTTCAGCTGTCAAAAAAGGTTCCTGCTTTCGTTGTAGCCTGCTTTCTCCTACTTTTTGGCTCTAATGGAGACTACTGACAATGTAAACCTTATATTGTATTCAGTAAGACCAAGAACCAATCAGAAAAGAGTTTACTGAGGTGAAGGGAGCTGAAATAAACAACTGGGCATTTTTTTTTAGAGGTTCACAGCACTTCCACAGTGACTTCACTTTTCAGCTGTAGCTGAAGGCTGTGTCCATCTTTCAAATCTTTGATTAAGATACAAACATCCTGATTTTAATTTTCAGCCTCAACATGTAAATTGGATAATAATTTAATTATCAGCACGAAACACAAAAAACACAGTTAACACCGATGGATAATTCGTTTGTGTGGGATGCTTGTCAGAAATTAGAGTGCTTCCCGTTTGCAGCACACAACGCTCGAAGCTTTTATCATTTTTTTCTGAAAAAACTATAGAAAATTTAATGACAAACCACTGAATAGCTGTCAAAACATGGTCCTAAAAATCAAAGTTCTTTTGCTCAAGAATATCACATAAGTTGATTATTTCAAATATGCAATAACCTACCCCCCAGTCTTTCTGTCAAACAAAAGTTAAACTGGAAATTACACACAGGCGTTATACTAATACCTCGATGAAACTTCAAAGAAAAGAATCATTTAAAATAAATTATATTACACATGCAAGACTAAAATGTTTGCTGTAGACAGTATCTGGAAGCTCTGCGTCTTGGTTTAAATCTGATGTCATGAAAACACGAGCTATTATTTGGTTGTTACTTGTCATAATGTTTTTATTATTTATTTATTTATTTTTATTGATGTTAATATAAGTTAATTAAATCTTTGCCTTTCAACAAACAGGGAACCTGTCTTCAGTATGAAGTATTATAAACATGTCTCGTTTAAATTCATACACATTTATATAAGCACATTTTTCTAAGCCTAAGTGCTTTCTCTGAAAAATTCACACTCCACTGGATGCATCGGAGAGCAACTTAGGGTTCAGCATCTTGCCCAAGGATACTTTGGCATGCAGACTGGTGCAGCCAGCCAGATCAAACCACTAAACCTTCCGATTAGTATATGATGTGTTCTTCCTCCTGAGCTACAGTGACACCGTTGTGGCTGTAGCCACATTATCTGTGTCTTAAAAATATTTTTTATGAATGTAGTTATTTCAGTTAGTTACTTACTTACTTACTATATACCAGCTAAGTAATGTATTTGCATGTATTAATAAGATGATAACCCCAACCTTTTTTTTTCTTTAAATGTATTCATTTCTTTATTCACACTGTGTTTGTGCTTCAGTATATCATCAATAACACCCCAGGGAATCCTCAGGAGTGGGCAGGATGTGGGAGGAAGGCCAGGTCACTGTTTCCATCTTCTCAGCTATATAGATCATCAATGTCAGTAGCATGCTAGCTCACTAATAAACAGGCTACCTCCTCAGAGTACAGAGGTGATCATGTTGTTCAGATCAGGTCTAACACTGACCTCAACAAGCAAAATAAATTCCAGTCCAGCACATTCAAATTAACGAAACCTGAGAAAATGTCTTAATTTTAAATTTATCTAAACTGGGAAGCGAAACTTTTCAGCTCAGGATTAGCAGCATTTAGCAAGCGTCCTGAAGAATATCCATACAAACTCCACGCACCACAACCCTCGGCTACTTCACATCATGTGTATTACCTATTTTGAGGGGGGATCACAAACTATATATTTTCTCTCGTGATACTAGTCTTTATTCTCTGAGGAGCATGAATGTCTGTATAAAATGATTAGTCTGACCAATGTGATAAAAACATCAGCTGTCAATAAAAATGACCTTCATGCCTGGATATGGACCACGTCCATACTTGTTACAGAGCTGAGCAAGCTTACCAAATATTGTCCTCAGCGAGAGTCGATGCCTCTGCTGCTGATCTTGATTTAATGTTTTATTTCAAATTAAGCTATTTAATTTGGTGCCGATTTCTGAGTCTCAGGGGAACCAGCTGCCTGTGATTTGATGAAAATCCAGCTTAGTTGTTGTGTTAGACCTGATGGTGTGCACATTACTTTGTACACAGATCTCATCATCGTGCTCATTTGGGATAGCTTAGGCAAATTCCAAGCACAGACGGCTGTTTGAGGCTGAATAATAACTGAGATGTTGTGTTGTGTTATCTGCTACAGCAACTAAAAAGAGATGGCAGGGATAATCCATTTTCTGGCATGTTTCTGAAAACAACAAATGGATACGCCTGAAGAAGTTCTTTAAGATTAAATTTATCAGTTTACGGCTCTGCATCAAGTACCTTGGAGAACAAGATTGCATTGTGAAAAATATCTTCTTCTTTTTTTTCTCACCTGGAGCTAAAATAGCACCCTCACTTGAACTGGGTAACAAAAGCACAAGTCACTGAAAGTCCTCTTGATATTAGACTACAAAACATGCTGCAAGGACTCGAGTGAAAGCACCAACCCTTCAGGTACTCTACGTGGTACCAGACTGGGCTAACAATGGGATATAGGAATAATAAGGAAGATGGGATGTGAGGTTTATTATGGAGGGTGGTTGAGAGGTGAGCGTGCTGATATCTACATCAAGCAATTTAAACAAGTTCTGAATCAGAGCACTTGTCAATCATAATTGATCTCGAGTTGCGGGGGTGGTGAGAGATGAGGATGAAGACACGCAGAGAGCGAGAGAAAAAAGGGAGGGAGAGAGCGAGCGAGCATCTTCCCTGGAGGCTACAAGCACCTTTTTAAGAAGGAGAGGCCCTGAGGGCCCCTACGCCCTTTCCCCACTTCAAGATCAAACCCATTCGTTCCCCATCTCGCTCGCCTCACCACATCTTCCTTATCAAAATTGGTCTTCATTAGAATCAGTGAAAAAGAGCCTCTTACCAGCTGGATATAAGAGCCCTGCACTAGGAAGGATACATATGGACAAACATCTATTCAGAATTCATTCAGAAGTCGCAGGGGGGACATGATGGAATACACTCTTGCTGGCATTGATTCACTTTTATCTGCACATTGAAATTCTTCTTATTTTCCACCAAGAGAATTTCTTGTACAAAATGCATTAGCAACTGCTTTTGTTAAGCTGTACTTTGGTAAAAGGGCTTATTATCCCAGATCTTACACTGTCACTGTAATTATCTTTAAGAGAAACTCTGTCAAGAGCTTTTACCCCCTGTGTAGTCACATCTGAATATGAATCCAGCAGGGCAAGAATGCACTAAATCATCATTTTAATGCATTTAGTTACTGTGCAATTCTAGACCATTTCTTTTGTCTGAGACCTCGTGTTGTTAAAGTCCCATCATATGCAGAATAAAATTGACACTATGTGGGCCAAAGTATGTGGATTTGTGTGTGTGTGTGTGTGTGTTTGTGTGTCCTAACCTTTAATTATTTTATCCTCTGCAGAATTTGTAAGTTTGCTCACTAAGAAAGAAATGAACAGTCTCTAATTGTTATGGCAGTTTCTTTTTAATGAAGAGAAAGACTATCACCCAAAAATCCTGAAAAAACACATTACATATAATTAATAAACTGATATGCATGCCTTCATTAAGTGAAATAAGTACTTGATTCCCTCCAATCCAGCAAGAATTTTGGCTGGCACAGACTGGCTGGGTGCCCAGGTGGAACATAGCTAACCATCAGTATCATACAATAAATTACAGACACTCCCGATTTCAACTCATTATGTGTACAGGTACACCTGTCCACAGAAGCAATTTCTTCTATTCTCACCTCTCTACCGCCATGGGCACGACAAAGAAGCTGCCAAAAGACATCACTGGCAAAATTGTAGACCTGCTCAATCCACACTGGCTGGAATGGGGATAGAAGATCATCAAGGTGAAGCTTAGTGATAAGACAAGAGATAAGATAAGATAAGATAAAACTTTATTAATCCCTCGGGTGGGTTCCTCTGGGAAATTCGGTTTCCAAGTAGCACAGCACCGACAGAAGTTACAGAATGTGAGCAGAATGCTATATATACACATATATAAATACAGAGACATATATAAATAAAGAGTATACAAAAGACAATGACTGTTAGTGCAATAGAAGAAAAATGCAAGAAATATAAAACAACCATCTCCGATCCCCATGGTTAAGCACAGAGGTGGAAATATTACGCTTTAAGGCTGTTTTTCTGCTATGAGTATGTGATTTCGCCACATTGAGGGGTCATCTTGGATGAGGAACTCCTTCCCTCAGCCAGAACACTAAACATGGGTCATGAAAGGGTCTTCCAGTGTGGCAATGACCCAAAACACACATACCAAGGAAAGAATGGGGTAAAGAACAAATGCATTTAGGGTCATAAATTGGCTTAGTCCTATAGTCCTGATCTCAGTCCTACAGAAAATCTGTGGCTACAAGTTGCCAAGTGGCAGCTATGAAACTAGAATCGCAGGACAAAATCCCTCCTGAGATGTGAGATATGTTTTACTCTGGTATCAATTATTTAATTCACTCACTGACATCCAAATAATTTTTTTTTTCCTGGATTTTTGGTTGATATTCAGTCTCTCTCCATTAACAAACTGCCATAACAAATAGAGACTGTTCATTTCTTTGTAAGTGAGCAAACTTACAAATTAAACATGGGGCCAAATAATTATTTCTCCACTGTATCTTAACAGGTAGTTTTCCATGCAAATGGATATTCATTGTCCCAGCAAGACTGATTTTAGCTCTCTGACTTTTCTCCAGGTCGACATTGATATTGACAGTTCTGGCACCAAGTGAGACATTTCGACAGCAACTGGATGATTCACTGTCTCTATTTGGTGCAGAGACAAGTGTTGACTCCTCTGGTTTGATTGCAGTTTAATTAGTTTGATTTCAGAAATTCAATTTATCCACTGGTTTATTATCAAATATCATATTATGAAAGCATAGCTGCTAACAACCAACAGCTTATTTCAACTCAAAGTACAATACATGGCTAAATGGCTAAACTAAAATTCAAAAACTGCAAAAATTATGACCATTGCTTATTTCCTTCCTTGGGATTTCTTAGTAGTTCTCTGAAAAGCCTTCAGTTGAGTGTACTAACAACAACTTCAAAGATTATATATTATATAAAGATATATATCTCATATTTTCATCATTCGCTCCCTTTAAAGTCCTCCTTAAAGTCCTCAGTGATCACTCGCTAGCATGTCTTATAGACCTTTATAGTACATTATTATCCTGAAGGAGCACTCTGCTCTAAGAGTGTAGGCTTACTTGTGGTGAAGTACAATGGTAGACAGAGTCCTTAGCAGTTAGTCTCCTGACCTGTGGAACCAGGTCACAGTTTGTGACACAGACAGTTTTGCTACTTTTAAAATTAGTCTAAAAACTTTCCTTTTTGATCAGGTTTATAGAAAGTGTATCATGAAGCTGCAGCAGCAAAACTCAGGGACAGGTCAAGGTCCCTGTAACCCTGAGACTACAGCTGTTTCTCTGTTCATGCATTTCTATGCCATTTTTACATGCCATTAACTTTATGTCAAGCATTATCCTCAGTTTTTTCCTCTGTTGTTGTTTTTTTTCTCAAATTTTCTTCCTCCTTTTCCCACCTCACCTTCCACTAATTGTGGCAGATTGCCACTCGCCCTAAGCCTATTATATGTAATGTTCGTGCTATTGAAAGAGTTATTTTTCTCTCACATAGAAAGAGGAATTGTTGGTTTCCATGTACAATGTTGTGGTCTTACAATATAAAGTGCCTTGAGATGTCAACCTAATCAGATTTATGGCTAAAAATTGAACTAAAACAGCCATTAAGCCCCCAAATAAACAGCTATAGTGAAAAAAATAAATAAATAAAAACAAGAGTTTCTCAAAACAAGAACACAGAATACAGTGCATCAGTGCCAGATATCCAGAAGCATAGGCAAGAGGTGAAAAGCATCATCGCTATTTTCAGACGCAATCCTGCAGGTTTGATGAATCAGTGCAGCGCCCTGTGTCTTTTACTGAGCACGCACACAAAAACAAGGATCCTTGTGAATACACGAATGCAGCAACAATAAACTGGCTCTTTGCCTTTGCCACGGTTTGGGGTGTAAAAGGTCCAGGCCTTCATTATTGTTTAGCTAATAAATGTACATTTTACTGTAAAATCCTTTATAATAAGTGCTCAGCTGAGAAACTGCTTGCAGCCAGAAAATGTCTGAGAACGACTATCTGATGTTATTAGCGCATATAATCCGATAATGCCAAATATTCTTTCACTTGCACGTTGCCTGTACTGACCCAAGAAAAATTAAAAGAGCACAACCACATACCTTGAGCTGTTTTTTTTTTTTTCATTCTGAAGAAAGAGGATGCTTTTTTTTTTAGCCACGCAGTTTGTATTCTTCTGAGCAGGTATGCTATGAGTCATAGTTTGTAGCTTTTTACAATGCAGCTGTCTTTGAAAGTGATGCTGTGCACTTCTTTTGCATTTGCTTTATTTTAGAATTTTGTCTTAAATAACAGCCGTGTCACAACTCCTCTGTGACTGCGCTGAGTCAACATTTGCAATTCAGCAGCGCATGAAAACAAAGCATGTGAGCCAAATTTGAAAACTGTATTTTCTTTCATCTTTACGAGATTTCTTTAAAGTCGCAGTCGGCAGGTTGCTTTCTCTAATCAGAGTGAAGTTGCTGGCTGAATTTTATTTACCTCTCAGCCACTTTGGCTGGTCTCCAGCACGGGTTTGGAGGTTATTTTTAATCCAAAAGGTCAAACTTTGCTCTTGAATTTGTGATTCTGAAAGCTGTTTCGGCCCGTGAGCAAAAAGAAAAAAAAAAAGATGATAATTCTTCTTTCTTGTCTGGTGTGAATGTTCATGTAAGGTTCAAGTTCAGTTACTCTGAGAAAACTACACCAGGAAAAACACTAAGAAGTAAAGAGAGCTGCTTGTCAGTTGCCAGAAAGCCACAGAGAGACTTAAATTTCACTCCTCAGCTGCCCTTCACATTCCCCAAATAAAATGACCACAAGCAAAGATCACAGAGTAAGTCTTTTACCAACAGGAATACTGTTAGAGCACAAAGAGTGTCACCCCTCCCCAATCTCTTCTCCTGGTTAATTTCCTTTGAGCCTGCAGGGCCAGCCGGTAGGGGGATTTGACAGAGGACTTCTGACAATCCTGAGGAGAGCTGACACTGAGAGCACCAGTCTCTCCAACACTTGGGGCCAGATTGGAAGATGCTCAGCATGTAGAGAGCAGATGAGACAACCAGAGGAGCCAGGAGGGCTATCCGTGCAGAGCTGGCTAAACTTGAAATGCCTGAGTGTGATACAATGAGCGAACAGTGCCACACAGAGGCTGGAGCCACAGCCACAGTTTGCATCTGTGGTCAAAATGGTTTTTAGCTCTGTGTTATTCAGAAATTAGATAGTGATGGTGAATGGATCACCGCATATCCACACTGTGCAGTAGATCAGTATGTGATTTCTTTTCCCCCCGCATCCATTTATTAAAATGGAGCTCTGCAGAAGTGTCTTTATCACCCTAATCCAACATCCACAGCGATATATGAGCTCCGTAAGTGTGTTACTTTGCCTAGAAAAGAAGCCCATTTGAAATGCAATAACCAATTGTCAGCCTTGAACTTACATATTTCAGTCACTTATTGTGACCTTTCCAAGAAAAATTTACATTTAAATTTATATAAAAAGCAACTTCAAACATCCACAGTGAAATTCAAAGGCAAAAAGGCTCTTCACCCTGTCGTAATTCTCCTCCTTGCAGTATAAATGGAATGAAGGCATATGCATCCAGCCATTTGCTACTATCAAATCACAGATTCATGGGAATACAAGCCACTGTTTGGTACAGATAAATGTGTAGCACTCAGAGAAGAACAGAGCGAGGCAACCTCAAACAACAGCGCCAGGAGATGCTGAGGGTCTCTGGGCAGAAAGAGGAAAATGTGTCACTCAAGTTGTTGAGTGTGATGAATTTTTAGTGAGGTATTGAAGGCTGCCAGATCAGAATCTACATGTAACAGAAAGAGCTGTTTTGATACTTGTGAAGGAAGAATGGAGAAAAATCCTGGCAATTATTCGAAGGAACGTTTTTATTATGTGTGTCGCTAAGCTGTGTTCAGGATAAAAATTCATCCAAAAATAAATAAAGCGAGACCTTCATCAGCCCAACAGCTGTGACACTTCAATTATTAAAATTATTGCCAAGACAAGGACAACTCTATTAAAAATCAGCCCAGTATCTAAAAGCACTCAGAATGAGAGACATGTGAATGAGCTTTCTATGAGCACAGCAAACAACAGTCAGCTTTCAGGACAGCACGGTATGTTTTTGTTATAAGTGAAACAAAGATTTCAGTGATTTTTTATTTCTGGTGCAGTGCTCAAAGACACGGTAGGGTCACTGAGAGGCCTCTAGGTTTAATTAAGTGGGATCATGCATGTTTAAACCTAATCACTACATAAATACTTTATAGTACAACCAACCACTTTGCAGGTCAGAGTTCAGATATAATTGTCTTTTTATAACATTTCATTGGTTCTCATTTCCATAGGACTGCTTGAGCTGCATTATCCATCACATCTGCATTTATTTCTCATATTATCATACACTCGGAGTGTATGATAATATGAGAAATAAATGCAGATGTGATGATGATAGTCCTTAAACACACTTCACTCCTTAGATTCAACTACTCATTGATGAAAACATCAGCCAATCGCATGGCAGCACCCCCAAAGCAATTAGGCATGTAGACATGATCAATACAATCTGATGAATTTCAAACTGTGCATCCACACTACTACTACTGGGATCTTTCCACACACCCATTTATAGGTTTAACAGAGGGAAAAAAAATTATGAGAAAAATATGAATTTATCAGAGATTTCCTGGGTGCAAATGCCTTGATTTTGATGTCAGAGATCTGAGGAGAATAGCCAGATGCTTTGAGTTGATAGGAAGAGAACAGTAACTCAAATAGCCATTCATTGCAATCATGGTATGCAGAAGAGCATCTATGAACACTCAACATGTTGAACCTTGAAACAGATGGACTACAATAGAAAACGATCACATGACACCACCCCTGTCAGCTAAAGCCAGGAAGCTGAGGCTGTAATTCGAATCAGCTAACCAACACTGGGCAGTAGAAGATGGGAAAATGTTGCCTGCTCTGAAGAACAGCATGAAAGCCTTGCATGGAACAGTTCAGTAACAACTTGTGCTCCCTAGTACGAACTAAGCATAATATTCACAGCCTATTCAAGAGTTGCTGATGACCACACCCTTCATAACCACAGTCTCTTCTGATGGCTGCTTCAAACAGGACAATGCACCATGTCACAAGCCTCAGATTAGGTCAAACTAGTTTCTTAAACATGGCAATGAGTTTGCTGAACTTAAATGGAGTCCACAGTTACCGAAATTGAATCCAACAGAGCACGTTTGGGATGCGGTGGATGGGAGAGACCTGTCATGGATGTGCAGCCAACAAATCTGCAACTTTCTGAAGCTGAATTATCTCAATAAGGAAGAAAGTGTTGAAGGCAAATGGGGTCCAATCACGTATTAGCAAGTGGCCAGTGAGTGCTAGCAAAATGTTAAAATAAAGCCACATACAAATTGACTGGTTCTGCTCAAAGTAGCAGCCAGGGATCCAACCACAAACCTTCTAATTAGCACATGACCTGCTCTACCTCCTGACCTACAGCCACTATACTATTTAAAGTATTCCTTTAAGTAATTTTCTGTGCATACATGTAAAATTAATGATAACAACAGACTCCACGTACACAGATTATAAAGCCGAGACACCAAAAGTTTCAAAGTGGTTATAGTTTTTTTTAAATTTGCTCTAACATTTCTGAACTTTTTGGCAGAAAGCTTTTCAAAAAAACGGAGAAAATATGCAACAGATTAAAAGGAATGGTTTGTAATTGTCTATTATAAAACTTCTTTTGTCCTGACCTACAGGAGAATGGTGCAGCTTTGTGCTGAAATGAGCAGCTTATTAAATGATCACTAACCCAACTGAAGTCAGCTAAATTGGTACTGATGCCAGCTTCTCTTTTCAGATTGAAGGTTTTGAGTGCTGGCTGGACAAAATTAGCCAAATGAAAAGTTGTGTAAGCTCGCTTTTGTGTTTACTTAAAAATTTCTGAAGTATTTAAGACTGAAACGGTTAAAACAACGGATATGTAAGAAAAGGGTGGAAAAAACAAACTCAACAAAAAACCTACTTTGGACCTCTTTGGATGGAAAAACTGCATCGCACACGTGTTCACAGGCATTTGCTCACTTTTGGCTTCATATTTGTAAGTGTGTTGTTCCTTTACTGCTAAATTACAGTCATCACCATTAATGGGGAAATAACAGGCGTGATAATGAAACCACATTAGAATAGTCTAATACATTTTGCTCTAATTGTGATGATTTCCAGTGAATCGAATTTAATTCCTAATTTAGCCAGAAACCTCCTGGATTCCCTCTCCAGGATCCCTCATGGGGCTCTCTGGATCCCACTCGGGGAGCAGCTGCTCTACCTGTGTAGTAACGCTTTCTCTGCACCCCCTCCTCCTCCCTGCTAATCTGTGACACTCACTTATTCATATTCTAACCTGATTAAAAGCTGAGCTTGTTTCACATTTGGGTAGCAGTTAGTCTTGGTATAAACCCCCTTGAGGTTGTGTCCCTCCTCCTCTCTCCTTCTTTCTCTCTTCGGATTCTGTGTATTCACACCTGGCTTCAAGGTGAGGTAGCTGAAAAGATAGCCAAATAATGATGTGTGGGAGTGAGAATGTGTCCAGGGCAGCCCTGGCTGCTGTTCCTTCGACTAATAGTGGCCATGTCCAGCCACTGATTAATTAAACATCCCTTGGGGTCATGGAGTCATGGAAGGCGATGTAATTTATCATCTGGCCCATGTGTAATGGAGTGTGGCCTACTGCAGAGTCTCTCATTAAGAGTGATAAACTCAGTAGCTGCGTCCAAGGCCTCGTCGCAATTCATAGAGGCCAGAAAGGAACAATGCTGGGACGTGTCTTCTCTAAGAGCTGCCTCTATTTTCTCCTGGAAACCAAACGGGTGCGATTATAATCGCCTGACTTTCACCTTGAACTGAGTGCTCTGCCCACTTGAGGAGGATTTCAAATATGCTGCAGATGGTTTTGGGAAATGTTTTGCCTTCAATCTCCATTGACATTCAATATAAGAGATCATTCGAGCCCTAAATCCCCATTAGAAACAATCCGATATCTTTTAAGCCCAACTTGTCAATACCCATGTTTTTTGGTGAAATTTGAGTTTGGCTTTAATGAAGTACGGATGGACAGGATATGCTCAGCTTTAGTAATGGGTGACATGGACCTTTGAGTAGCCCAGAGGTGCCAAATATATTTAAGAGGGGGGAATGCCTTATGTCCTGCAACACAATAAAACTCCAAGTAATTGGTCATTTATCACCGCAAGTCTATAGTCTGTGTTGTTCACAGAAATAACATTGCTGCTATGTTTTAAGATACTAGCAAACAGCCACATAGATGATGCATCTAAATGCTGTGTACAAATAATATATACACATTTTAGTTAATATTAATCACTGCATATTTTATAGTTGGGTGCTTTGGCAGTACATTTATACTGCAACTTCATTTAAACATTAAAGTCACAACAGATGATACTTCGCATGCATGATGCATGTGAACTATAATGATACAGTACTCATTACACGTATACAGACTGAGCTTTACTAATAGCTAAACAAACATTGTCCTACCTGCTGCGTAACAAATACTTTAGTTTTTAAACTCGGTTTTTTGATTTGGGATTCCTGTTGCTGACTGATCTTCTTAGTATCAAAGTTGTGAATCATACGTGGATACTATGAAGTTGCAGTGTAATAAACTCAAACAGCTGGAAGCAAGAAACAAAAACTTCAGCTCTTGTTAACATTTTGATAGATCGGGATTGGGAAACATTCATTGTTGTTTAAAGTATAAATTCTTACTGACAGGTGTGTGCGCACCTCTGGAAACTCAAAGTAAGACGAGATAAGATAACGTAAGATAACCTTTATTGGTTCCACACTTGGGAAATTTGTTGTGTCACAGCAGAGAGTGGACAGTGCAAAGTTACAGTAGTAAAAATTAAGCTAAACAATGGGATAAGATAAGATTAGAATAATAAGATAATAACTATAGGATACTATATGCAATAGAATAAAATACAGAATAAGATGCTACATTATCAGGAAAAAAAAATTACACTTCGTGTTATTGCACTACAACATTGTCAAAACAACAAAATTGCACTTAGTGTTATTGCACATGTGTGGATGTGTGTGCTGGTCAGCTGCAAATTCTTTGTTATGGAGTCTGACAGCAGTTAGAAGACCTGCGGCGTCTCTCCGTTGCACATCGTGGGTGCCGCAGCCTGCCATTGAAGGAGCTGCTCAGTGCTGTCAGGGTCTCCTGCATGGGGTGGGAGATGTTGTCCAACAGGAATGACAGCTTAGCCACCATTCTCCTGTCACTCACCACCTCCACTGGGTCCAGAGAGCATCCTAGAACAGAGCTGGCCCTGTTCAGTCTCTTCCTGTCCCCAGCAGAGATGCTGCCTCCCTAGCAGACCACACTGTAAAACACAAGTGTCAAACTCCAGGCCTTGAGGGATAGTGTCCTGCAGGTTTTAAATGTCTCCTTGATCCAACACAGCTGATTTTAAAATGGCTATATTACCTGTTCAACATGTCTTGAAGTTCTCCAGAGGCCTGGTAATGAACTAATCATTTGATTCAGGCGTGTTGACCCAGGGTGAGATCTAAAACCTGCAGGACACCAGCCCTTGAGGCCTGGAGTTGGACACCTGTGCCATAAAAGATGGCAGAGGCCACCACAGGGTCATAGAAGGCCTTCAGTTTAGGTGCTTTAGACCCAAACTTTAGCTTTTGCTCTTCGCTGTTCACAGACCGGCGTTGGTGATGAAAAACGGAAATAAGCCTCATGCTCAAAATTTGTCCTGCTTGGGGAAAATAAAACATGCTCCTTTTTTGGCCACTCTATGAGACAGGCCTGATTGGGCCCATGCCTCAGAGGTCTACAGACTTGGACTTCATGGCTTGATGGGACCTTTATACACAGGTGTGTGCTTTTCCCAGCTCATGTCCAATCATCTAAACTTACCACAGGTGGACTCCAATAAAGCTGTTCAATCATCTGACAGATGATCAGTGGAAACGGGATGCACCTGAGCATAGTTTTGACTGTCACGTCAAAGGCTGTTTTTTGTGTGTGTGTGTGTGTGTGTTTTTTTTTAATTCATCAAAATTGAAGCACAGACTTCTTAGACTAATTATCAAGTTTAATTCAATAAAAGGTAAACTTTGGTGGCTCAAATTAGCTGAGGTGAAGCCGTAGCTACAACATCCCTTAATTTTTCAGCACTGGAGGTTTCTCCTCCATACACAGCAGACTATATGAATACAAGCCCTGAATCCACATGTGCCCCATTTGTACAAGCATGCACCAGTTTAATGCCACTGTACACCAACCTGCTTCTAATATCAAAAAACGCCAAACACAGCCAAGAATCAACAAGTTGTAATGCAATCCTTCCAATATGCACTGAAAAAACTGCCCTGACTGCCCCTGTCACACTTTTTCTGTAGCTAATATATTTTGCTAATTGGCGTTCAACCTAACAGCCCACCTTGGTGCCCATTTCTACGGCGCTCACATTATTCTGTTGACAACCTGTATTTAGGTCCTGTCTCAGAAAACGGTCTCACTCACCGTGGCTCGTCTTCTGCCTAAGCGGCTGCGTGCAGTTCCACAACCACGATCGGGCCGTTTTTCCCCGAGACTGAGATTTACAGGTCCCGAGAAGCTGTCTAATTTGATTAGTGACAGCTGATTCTGAAAATCCTTCAGCGGATTAAATTTGCGCGCACTGATCTGATGCTAGTCATAGACACATTTTAACATTTTTCCTTCACTTTTCAAATCCTTGCTCATTTATTGTAACATAATGAAAATTAAACGTGATACTTCAAAAGAGATGAACTGGGACCAATATTGTGAAACTATTACAAGAAAAGAGACTTTGAACTCTGTATAATTATGTGATGTGAGGGAAAAGCTCACTCTGGATAGGCAGTTTTCCCAGGTTGGACTTGTGTGCTTTAGTAAAATATGAACTACTTTGAATATCTATTCCACTGAGAATTTTACTTTGTTAAGCAATTAAGAGATTCACAGTGTCAGCAGTGGTAAACTAATTAATAGGCTTGAGTTTCCATTCCGCCTCTTCATGTCTCCTCAGATCTAACTGGCCTCTAATGAAACTAATTACTTTGTTGTTGTTTTGAAGGGTCAAAAGCCAAAAACCATTTGCGTTTATTGCACATTTGAAAGTGCTGAGCAACACACACACCCCCTAACATTGTCTGAATAATGTAGTACAGGCTGTGATCAGTTCTTCCCGTCTTGCCCTCATTGGTAAATTCAGCAACGTGACCTGAGAAGCATGCCGCTGCTCACGCCTGCCATTTTCCCCGGGTTCTCCCGCTGAGCAGCGTGGGCGTGACTCAAACGATCTTCCCCCTGCTAGGCAGAGAACAACCATGCGGCCCCGCAGCTACACTCCTGCTGGAATATCAGAGCATCTGTCCCCCCCTGCGGCTTGCCTTTCAAACAGCATAAGGCCATCCTCTCCCAGAACCAGCATTTTTCAAAGGCAGAGCCAACGCTTGGGGAATATATTATCATTGCATCCTAAGCCCATCTGGTAGAACAACACCTGGGACAACGTTTGCACTGATTCTGGAGCCCACACCCACCGAGAAATGCTTGCCTTGAACACTAACACAGAATTTTTGCCGTCGCATGCTGTTAATTATTAAAAGTCATTTTTGCTCACCTCCTATCTCCTGACTGAAATTGACAAGATGACGCCTGATAAGAAAATTACTCCCCCCCCCCCTTTTTTTAAAAAAAAATCTGCATCCACATATCAGATATTAAAGTAGATGAAATGAACCAAGGGCTATTTCCCTGTGGCCAAGACAAAAAAAAAGAAAAAAAAAAAACACCAAGATGCAGCAGTGAATAGCACACTGGGGTATAATATATCATAAGACCCAGCAAATTTTCCATTTAGAATAGATGACAGTCAAACACAATAAAAGCTGTGAAGCTCCAATATTTCCTTAAAATGAAATCCTCTTTTCTTTCCCTCCTGAAGGCTGTTCTGGAAGGATTTGCTGATTACATGGTTCACACGGCTTTGACAAAAGAGGAAATTGGTTTCTTTTTATTATTCCTTTCCAATGGGACGTAACAGGTCTCCAGTGGACAAATATGGTCTTGACCTGACCTTCGTGAATATTCAGATGTTGCGCATTCCTAATAAGGGGATACGAAAGGGAGAGAGCGGCAGAAAGAGGGTCCTTTGTTTTGTTTATGCACAGAGAATGAATTAGCTTCATCATCAAATACAGAATTTGCCAATGTGTGCATGTTAATCACAGGATGACACAGCTTGCACTCGACTGCAGATATCTAGTTTGTTCATAAACAGGTACAATAGAAAGAGAGGAGCAACTGCATACTGATTAACACGACTGGAACGGGTATTACAATGTGCAGCCTAAGACAAAATATGTGTGTTGGAATCACAGATCAGATGGTAGCGATTCAGACCAAATCAGAAAGACCGCTTTTGTTTTGCACGTTTAGACATAAAAATCTGTGCAAACAATTGGTCCTGTTTGCTCTCGCCACGCCTGCTATTTACTCCCAACCAATGAGATTTTGTCAAACCTGCTGTCAACCAGCTCCGATGTTTCTACGCTGCAGTTCTGTGACTCACATCCACCACCTCCTGTGCTCATAATGAGCCAGAGTGGAATTGAGCTCCAGGAGCTGCTCAGCATGCCTCTCAGGAGGTTTTGCTCTGGGTCCTTCCCAGAAGAACACCACTACTACAAGGATCGTCTTAGGTCACCAAAGGGTCATTTCAGTTATCCCACACCACACTCGCGCATGAGTTTTAATTGTATTCAATCATTTATTCTGTTTTTAGTATCTTTATGCATTTTTTTAAAAACGATTATTCCTTCAGTGCATGTCAATGCAAACTCAAAGCTTTCTTAATAATCCATATTCAACTTTGGCACAAGCTTCTTACTTTCAAAACGGTTCCATTTAACTTCCAAAAAAAAAAAAACATAGTAACCTAAAACTGACATTTGCATATTTGACTTATCAGCGACAAAATACTTGCTGCTGCACAGGATGGCATGCTGAGTTTCTGAATTTGTTCTGACGCTTTTATTTTTTTCCTTTTCCATTCTTCCTGCTGTTTTTTTTTATCCACTGTTGTCTCATTAAAGGCTCGCTTTTTCAGTTCAACAGACTATAAAAACTTAGTTCTGGGTTCCGTATTGTGTTGATGGTGCATCTCACCCAACTCCAGCTTTTGGGCATTTTTCAGTTTTTTGGTAAGTGATGAAACTGACAAGGAGGCTCCTTCCCACAACATAAATTAAACGGAAGGCCAATTAATAGCATTTTATTGTTATTATCAGTGATGGCGTTCCAGATTGGACAACTAACCTTTCAAGTGAAAAGTCAGGCATGAAATAGGTGCTGAGATCACAGAACTTCAATTCAATTCAATTCAATTATATTTATATAGCGCCAGATCACAACAACAGTCACCTCAAGGTGCTTTATATTGTACAATAGTACATACAAAGAAAACCCAACAATCATATGACCCTCTATAAGAAAGCACTTTGGCGACAGTGGGAAGGAAAAACTCCCTTTTAACAGGAAGAAACCTCTAACAGAACCAGGCTCAGGGACGGGCGGGGCCATCCGCTACGACCGGTTGGGGTGAGAGAAGAAAACAGTAACAGCCATGTTCGAAAGAACCTGGCAGAACCCCTGTGTTTCTATCATGTAATGTAGAAATAATGTATCCGGTATCAGTAAATAAAAATGAATCACTGAGTTGTGAGTCAGGACCTGTAGAAACTAGATTTGAACATATGCTGTGTCAGAGTGTGAAGATTACTGTTATTTATGGTGTAAATTAATGTGTTTAATCAACATTGTCAGCATGATTTCTGATGAATTAATTTCAATCCAATGTTATTTTCAGGTTGTCGCTTGAAAGTGTAAACATCAATCAGTCAGTCAGTCAAAACTGTCTCTCTTCAGCATTCAGCTGCAAATTTGAAGTATTTGCTGTTCTATCAACTTTATTTACCGAATCTAAACATGTCATTCAAACGTCTTCGCCCATGTCTGCTGCTGTATGTTTAATGCTTATTTATTTGAGAGTATAGTCAAACGTTCAGGGACGGAGTGCAGACTCCAGGCTCCTGCTGTGACCTGTAGGTCACATGCTCAACCAGGTGAGCTACCGCAGCACCCCACAGATGTCGTTTCCTCAAAAGAAACAGTGACTCCTCTTGTTTTCCATTTAAGAGCATCAATTTCCCCTAAAGAACTTGATGATTAACAGCACGTTGGCACAAAATGGTCAAAAAATTTGCCTGAAGCACTGAGGGGGAATATCTCATCTAATAACCCATATGTTATATAGTTTAATAATAATCCTCTTCATTTAGTAACTTTATGAAGTGTGCATTAGTGTTCAAATGATTTCCCAGGATGTGCGAGTCTTATGAAGGTGCGTCTTCCTTTAATTAAACCATTTTGGGGGTAATTCGTTATAAACTGTTCAGTGGTTTCGCTTCTGTTAGCAGGGCTTTGATAATAACTCAACTGCATGTGATAATTAATAACAGGCAATTGAAGAAATACATTACCATCAGGGTTTAAGCAGTAGTTTAACTCTGGTAACTCAGGTGCTTTGCAAACTGTGTCGATATTTTTTAAGGAGGACCAATTCACACCAATAATCATGTACTTTGTACTTAAAATATACATGTAGTATTCTAATTTTGCCACACACATGCGTTTGTAAGTGTCATGTACACAGTTTAATTACTAGCAACAGAGTCTACTGTCAATTTATGCATGCTTGTAAGTGCTGTATACCAGGTATACGTTCAGTAATACTCCAGTGAGCATGTGTGTGCTGAAGGAACACTTGGTGCTAAGAAAAAAAAAAAAAAAAAGGGAATCAGGGAAAACACAGTAGGTGCCAGAAGCTCAGCCCCCCCCCCACCCGACTTCCAGCGAGCTGAGATCATAAATTGTGAGCATTCTCTGATTACTGAAACACATACTGTATATGTATGTCCATGCGGTAAAAGAAACACAATCACACATCATTTTTCACTGCTGATTGGCATATAATTTAGAATCGAATCTGCTTTAATAACACTTATCTAGACTGTGCTGGGTCTAAATTTGAATGTATAAAATCAATCAAAAATGGGAAAGTAGAGTAGTGCGAAGCTTTATTGCTGGTTTAATGCGTCTTTAAATACACGTGTGAAATGTCTTTTTGCTCTTATTACTTCAGCATTTATCTCTGGGAGACAGACAGGATGAATATTGACTGTGTGTGGAATAATAGCTTGCAAAGCACAAAATCTGGGCTATTCAAATATTTCTCCCCTGCAGTTGCAGACTCATGGGCTTCACTAAATCCTCCTCCCAATAATTTAATTTCTTTCCTTCCCTTCCTCCACTGCCCATGTGTCCGCACTGCTTCGACCTTTCCTAGTCTGTGGAGTTTGAACCCTGCTGCCCCCCCCCCAGGATGTTACACCGTATGCCACTCTATACGTTCTACCTTTAGTGCTGTGCTTCTCTGCAATGAAATTAATATTTCACAGGTGTTTCCTCTGTCATTTTCTTGCTGACGAATTGGAGGTAGAAAAAGTTTCCAACTGGCCACAGTACAATAAATATTTAAGTATTTCCCTTGGAAGTCTTCCAATTGGGAGCTCCTTATGTACACTGTCAAGCACGTGCTTTGCTGCCATTTCTCCCTTTCCCTGTCTTACTTTCATTCCTCATCTATCCATCTATCCCTCCCATCTCATCTGCTGCACCATCTGTGCAGCTGTAATAAGCAGAGCTCCTCATGTGCTCTCTTTCACTCCCTTGATTTTCATTCCCCCCTGATTCTGGCTCACCCTCCTCTCCAGGCATGGCTCCCCCGCTTGGCTGTTTGACTGACTTGTTTGCATCCCGCGATGGAGCTACCATGCAGTCAAACCCACTGTGTACAACAAAAAAAAAAAAAAAAGCCTCAGCTTGTGTTGTCACACAGTACCTTCTGCCGTCACGCAGCCCCAGTTAGCACAACACTGCTTTCATCTCCGGGTGAAAGCATGCTGAAAGCATAAATGTGATGACCTTACACCCTTACTACCTACAAAATGCACGCTCACTCTCAGCTCCATCAAAACAAAACCGTCTCCCTCTCAGAGTGAAGAGCATGCAGTCCAAATCGAACAATTCAAGTCCTCAACAACAGCAGACTATTGATCTGAGCCAGTAATCATACTGACACCTCACTCAGCTGGATGATAGAAAAATGAGCATGATGGAAAACGATTCTATATGCTTATGGAGTGTGGGATTAGATTTTTTTTTCCCCCCACTATAAGTTCCGGGTAAAAATGGTCAGTTAGGAGGTAAGTAGTTTGTGCCACTCTACAAATGCTGAGAGGCTTTTGTGGGGTCCATATTGATTGCATGCCTACCAGAATCAAAGGGCATAGCTAGGTAAACAAGGCATCCACTACAGCAAAGAGCTCTACTACCTCACAGTGGCACATTGGGACAAAGGTCCTAAATGTTTTGGATAGGAGAGGAGGGAGGGAGGGCCATCCAATGGAAAAGAAATGCATTTATCCTTCTGAGATGTCTGGAAAGTTACTGGAAAAAAAGAAGCAGTTAAAGCACAAACACGAGCTGTGCTTTAAGAGTTCATTGAGTCCTTCCACGAATTTATCAAAAATGTGTTTGTGCACAATTCTATTTTATAACCAAATATTCCAAATTTAAGATTTTTTTTTCTGACTTTTCTTTAAATTCAAGCAGGATTTTCAAACACATTGTACACCCAACCCTTCAGCTACATCTGGATCAACATGCAGTGACAGATGTGGAGCTGTTTGCTTGTGTTGCCAGCTTTAATGATTAAATCCATTCTAACCACACCCACACAATACTGAAGACATTGCTGAATATTTTTTATACCAATAAGTTATTTATGCATATTGAGTTTGGATATTTGGATATTAATTCGACACTTTAAAACTAAGTTTTTAAACAGCCTATAAAATGCTGGCCAGTTGCCCGTAGCTGTAGATGTGGCCGTAAACACTACCTGTTGTAAGTAAACCAGAATATACCTGCAGCCGCACTAACTACAAATGTGTGTGAGAGCCAACAAGCAGCCTTTTATTAAAATTTATGGAATTCGCAAAGAAGGTCAAATTATTTTGAGCTCTCACTTGTTGAAAAATTCCTCTCTAGGTTCAATGCTGTAGATGAGGAAAGACGTTAAAGTATCCCACTAGAAGCTCTTTGACTATTAGACTGAATGTTAAAATCTCAAGCAGGAGAAATTCTATAGAAACGATTCCTCAAGAGTTATTGATTATAAAAAGTCAGATAGCGCCGGACAGTACAGAATCAATATTACTAAGCTGTCCCTTCTCTATCGGCATAATGCCTCCAAGTTAGCCAATCTTTCCAGTTTAGAGGTCAAGGAGTTTCTTTCCTCTACAAACAGTTTAGCTTCTGAGCTGGAGACAAAAAATTTTTGTGGAGGCCAGTCATAATTAAGGTAATATTACACAGTAAGACAGGCATGATCCCTCAAATGAGTGATTGATTAGACCATGTTGAATAGGAGTCAGCGGTGGCCAAGTAACCGCGTCTGGCTCTTTGATTCACCATCAGAGGACAGACAGCCTCCCTCCCAGCACATCTCCACTGTGGGTCTTCACAGATTGCAGGGATGTAAGTAGGTAGGGGTGGGGATTATCCTGGCAGTGCAAAGCAGGGTTCTGCAGCACAGAGTGGCACCATGAGGACTTGGTGGATAACGTGCAGTCTGTGATGTGTGCTGTAGAGGCTAGTGAAAGCTGAGCCAGGAGGCAGCACTGAGGCACGGGCTTCCATTCAAAGCCACGCAGACACATCTACCTCTATTGTCTGCCATGCCTACCGTTTTTTTTTTGTTTTTTTTTTAATATATAAATCATCCCCCCACCTTTATTGCCATTTGATAAGATTTCACACATTTTTGCATATCACCCTGCATCTTATTCTCATTATGGAAATCGGGAGCTGCTTCTGTGCCACTAGTACTATTAAAATATCGAAGGCCAGAGGTGCATACTGTAGAGAAGATTAATGGGATTACATGTGGAATTTAAAATAAAAAGAAAATACTCAAATCCACTACATGGGTTTAAGTGCATTAAGTGCTTTTCTGCATCATCATTAAAAACGTCACAAAAATGTATCACTGATTGAAAAAAAAATGTGAACTTTAAGCAAAGTTAGTATGCTGCTTTTGTACACAGGGGTTGTTACTGGATGACTGCTGACAAGAAGACACTGACCTTTGCTTATAACAACAACATGTAATGCAGTTGTCACCGGTACTTTACAGTTCATGCACCGCCCAACGAGTGTCCTTAAAATAATGTCCTCAGGTACTTGTAATTAAATGCACATGCTTGTGTGCACACAAACGCACCGCCTTGTCACCTCATCGCCGCTTAACTGCCGGACGACTTCTTTCACACTTTAGAGCTCGATCTCATTAACTGAGCACAACCCATTTCTGCTAAAACAGCATGATAATGTGGGAGTTATCAAATAGAGCAGGTTCTACTTGAGTTACTGCTGTCAGCGAGGGCTGAAAACACAATGACTGCTGCCTGCTGCTTAAACATCTCTAAACACAGCACAGTACACATGGCTGACACTGTATGGGTGTTGCAGTCATGCACAGAAGTTTTTTTTTTTTTTAAAAAAGCTGCCAGCTATATGCCTTGTAGATTGAGACCCACAATAGGACATTACTACAGTGTGATCTTTGGGGCTGCACGGACTACTGCACCTATTGGCCTTTTGCCTATTTAAATTGCAGTCAATCTGTTGTGTTCACTCATGCTAAAGAGAGAGATGCGGTGAAATCCCTGCTTAGGGCTCACATCTTCACACTAAAGGAGGATGCAATTTCTTCTTTAAAAAGGCAAATTTCTCATTACTTTTTTGACAACCATTTGAATATCTATATAGACTTAATTTCATGCTTGACCAGGATGTCACCGTAGATGTAGGCAGAAATGGCAAAACACAGAATGAGTTCCTTGGTACAATCAGACCTAGAACCCCCCCAAAAAAAAAAAAAAGGTTGATTTGCCTTCGTTTCTTCTTAAATTATTGACGGTTTTTGTTTGAAGTTAAATTCAGCAGAGTACAATGCCTCTGCGGGGTTTAAGATTTTTTTATTGTCTAAACGAGGCCAAATTTAAAGCACCGTTTAAACAGAAACACATAATGTCAAACTAAACGATTTTAATGTAAAATATTTAACTGTACTGTGGTTCTTCTGGCAAAATACAGCAAAACAGTTCACAAAAACAAAGTTGTATTATTTTAGATTGTCATTTTAAAGAAACAATTAACAGACCGTTGGGTTTTTTCCCTCCACTGCAAAAGACATTTAATTAGTTCTCTAAATAGTAGCTCACATTGTTAGCGATGGATTCTGGTGTTCCCACGATGGATTTAAATAGCCTTTTAAATGCACCAGGGATACACTGAAAACAATGCATGTACGCAGTTCCACTGCTTTCCTTTTTGTTGGCATATTCACTTTTACTGTGCATATTCAAAAAGGAGCAAAGGTCATTCTAACATTCATTTCTTTTTCTAATGCACAGCTGGAAGATATGTGTAGGAAAATTTATTCCCCCACAATTTAATAATACAACTATTTAAAAAACAAAACAACAACATTTAGCC
>VUQR01016148.1:3295-28600 GCA_015108515.1 Hemichromis elongatus
GAAGGAAAGAAGAGGGGGGGGGGGGGGGGGGGGGGGGGGGGGGGGGGTGTTAGGTTTTTGATGTGGAGGGTTGGTGGGAAAGTGTGGGGAAATGATTGATTGGAGGACAGATGTTTAGGGGAATCATGGAAGGGTTGATCATGGTGAAGGAGGTGTGAGGATGGAATGGGGAGTTTTCAATTTTCAAAAATCAGCGGCAGGGAGAGAGGCATCATTAGGGGGTGGATGATTGGTGGGGGTGAGAGAAAGAGGAAGGAGATTGATTTCATTTGGTGTTATCATGGAAGGGAGAGAATGGGAGGATAGAGAGCGAGAGAATGAGATTGAATGGAGTCCAGGTGAAGACAGTTGATGGATGGGTAGTTGGAAAGGTGGAGGGTAGAGGATAAAGGGTGGGGATTGGGATGTGGGGTTAGTCTATCTTTTGAATGCAATGACTGAAATGTGATGGGACCCAAAAACAGGGCCTATGTCTACACAGATAATACTAGACAGCTAATGAGAGCCAGAAAACAACACTGAACATACTCACCCAACCACCTACACTTGTATTACTGTACTTGTGAGGACATAATATGTTTTCTCAAGCTAACGTTACTAACCCTGCAAAGATTACTGAAGCCTATTAACACCCACTCATACTATGAACTATATTTGTTTCTGCTCCTGTCACTGTCCAAGGGATAAAAAGAAATCTGCCTAGCTACAAGTAAAGTGTGAATTATTTATTGGTTTTACAGAGGGTCATTTGAAATGTTATTGTTTATCGGTTCTGAGCATCGATTTTCTGATATCCCCAGGAAAATGACAGCACGAGTACTTTTAGTACTTTTCTCAGCTTGAACTGCGGTGCTCCAGCATGAGCCTGATATTACAGTCCGTGGTGTCCTTACAGGCAAGGTGAAATATTAGGTGGAGGAATGCTTCCTTTCCAGTATATGCTAAAAAAGGAAACCTGGAACATTTCCGCTAAAACGCTTCATGAGGGGGCAGCATGAAGTCTTCTCTGAATCCCAAAGTTATAAAATAATTTCTCTTTAAATAAATTAGTAAGGCATTGTGATATATTTTATTTTTTTAAAAATTCAAATGCAAAAAACATTTTAATACTGAAATGTCTTTTCTTGGCATGACTTTTGCAGTGGTGGTTAGAAACTTTGGTTGATATTCCCAAAGTATTTTATTTTCTTAAGATTTGAATATTTTCATGACTATTTTGTTAAATTATCACTTTGTCAAATATTATTTTTAATCACTTTTTCATAATGTGGGGGTTTGGGCTTGTTTATTAGACAAAACAATGACATTTGGATATGTACGATCACACTTTAGCAGGCATGTGTTATCTTTTTCAGTTTTTATGATTAAATTATTTAGGAAATAATTTGCCTGACCAAAAAGGAAAATATTCAATCAATATTCATGATTGATTTTTGAATGGTACGATACTTGATACATATAGGACCTATCCCTTCTTACGTCTCTATAAGCATATCTTCTCAGCTACAGCAATACAAGTACAGATACACAAAAACTCTGGTAAACACAAATACATAAAACCTTTGTGTGTGTAAACAACCATCAATACACACACAGCAACTTACATTTGTAGACCAACACCATACACATGTCAATAGGGTTAGCGATACAGACCTGACGTTAGCACAGGGTTTCCAGAAAGCAGCACTTTGAGAGAAAAAGAGTTTCTCAGTCCCATAGCATAGCAAAGCAACAACCACAACACACACAACGCGTACCACTAAAAAGATACTTAGCTAAAGTTACTTAATCTACACACAGCACTGGATGAGCGGAGAAAAGCAGAAAAAGCAAGGAATAAGGAGGCAGTTGGAAAGAAGAGGTAACCAAATAAACACAGTAAAGAGACGAAGAGAAGAGTGGAAGGAACGGAATAGAATAGAATAGAATCTTTTATTGTCCCCAAGGGGCCACAAAAGCTTTTGGTACCATCCACAAAATATAGGACAGACATCATACAAAGGTGACAAGAGAAGAAGAATAACAATGTACAATATCCACAGTGTTCGGTAGTTAAGAGGGCAAATATACAAGGATACAGTACAGCAGAGGAGTGTGTGTGTGTGTGTGCGTGCGTGCGTGTGCGTGTGTGTGTGCATGTGTGTGTGTGTGTGGGTGTGTGCGCGTGTGTGTGTGTGCGCATGTGTGTGTGTGCGTGTGTGTGTGAAATGGAAGGGCTGGGGCAATAGGAAGCGGATGGAAGGGAGTTTCTAAATTACTGGGTCTGTACAACAAAGAGTCCTGAGAGAAGAAGGGAGGAGAGGAAGAGGAGGAGGGAGAAGGCTCTACCTTCAGCCGAGCCGCCAACTGCAAAAAGAGAGGAGGAGAAAAAAAAACAAGAAAAGAGAGATCACGAAGCTGTAAAAGAGCAACGCAAGACTGCATAGCACCAGCTACAGCTTTGTAATTAATACCTTTAGTGAAAGCCCATTTTAAAAAGCAAACCGTGAAAGAAGGAAGCTATGAAAGTTTAGATGCAGTTAACAAAAGGTGAAATTAAATCAGACTGTAGTTGATGTTATTAGCAAGCTAATGAGTTACTGGCATAACATTGGGACACACTGTGTTACCTTAGAGAAGAAATGCGGTCAGTTCAGATCATTATGTATTATGTAAGTCTTTCTTCACTCATAGCAATTTGTGTGCGATGTTAAATGTTAATCCTAGACACTTGAATGAAGATGACCTACAAATGAGTTTTAGTGTTGTGGCTGCATGGGTCGTTGCAATTTTTGGGCGTTCCCGTTGTGCACGCGCACAATAAGACTCTCCCTTTAGCAAACACTTATTTTTTAACTACTGAATATGTGAATATCTTATGCAACATTTTTTTTTTGTTAGTAAGTTTTAAAACAAAATTTGACTAAAAACAGCTGGTTTCATGTGTTCTGCATCTCAAGTGCAACTTTTTAACTGAATCGCATTTTCAGGTTAATTAAGAAAACCCAATGGAGAAAGAGAGCTTGTTACACTGACCTCGTTCGAGAGCTATTGGGAGGTCCATGCTATCTGTTCCATGCTCATTGGTGACCTCGCAGGTCACCCCGTTGTTTATGATATCAGCTGTGGTTTTCAGGGTCACGGTGCTCTTGGCCTTGTTACCTTCCACTGATATCGACTGGAGGAGAAGGAAGGAAGGAAGAGATATAATAGAATAAGGTCCTTGTGTCTTGTCTCTATGAGTTTGTAGTATAATTTTTCTTTTATTATTAATATCCACTTGTCTTTATAAGGCCTGCTCCCATTATTTTAAACAAACTTGTCATATGTTATATTTCTCTCTACTTATTAGTTGTATTCTCATTTTTGATCTTCCAAGCATCCCTAGTAGTTTCTGACATTATCACATTTTTCAAAAAATTGATTTAAGTTTTATCTTATTTGATCAGTTTATGTAATATTTAATAATGAAGGCATACTCCCTCTACGAGTTTCTTTAAAGCTGTCCGCTTTTTTCCCCTTTTTGTAGAGCTTTTGAAGTTTTTCACAGTACTCTGCCAAGAGTGATCTTAATATGTTATGAAACATAACCCTTTAATCTTCTCATATTGACTCTAATAAAAACACAAATAGTAGCAGGGCTCTTTAGGTTTGAAATACTTCTTACTATTGCTTCCAAACGAGACTCATTTTTGTCTCAGCTTGACTCAAGTGTCTACCTGTTTTCCCGAGGGCTTCCAGGTGAACTGAGGGGAAGGGAAACCGTAGGCCACGCACATCAGGGTCACCTCGTCTCCTTCCTTCCTCACCGTCACAGGAGCAGGCGTGTCAATCATTGGCCTTCCTGAACAGGGAATGAGAATGTGATTGGTAAACAAAGCGAACGATGCTGCATAACCTTAAACACATACACATACAGTTATACCTCAGTTCTCTATTCATTAAGGAAGCAACTTCTACGTCCAAGCTGCTCCCAATTCCTTCCTCTAACCAAAACAATACTCTTCACACTTTGGCACTGACCATTGTTATTATAGTTTGTGTATTGGTATAGTGGTAGCAGCTCAGAGGAGCGTCGTACATAGCAAGAGTTAATGATTTAGTGAGCTATCTGAAGCATAAAGTCAGAGTTTTCTGTCATTAAAGTGATTCTATTTTTACCTCACTGAATCATTGGGGTAACTTATGCTAAAGACATAATGTGGTCAGTACCAAACTCTTTCATTTACAGCATGCTTTACATACAATATACAATACACATTCCATGCCAGGGTACAAGCTGTTAAGCTATACCTTACTAAGATCAAGAATGAAGCCCAGTTGTAAAGTAGAATGTAGATGTATTTAGAAAAGCCGTACATACAGCTAATCTGCTGCTACGTCTCTTTTACACTGTTTAATTAACAAACTTTATTTCACTTTGATCTTCTGACAGACACGTCTCCTTTTTTGGGCTATGAGACTGTAATCGGCACCTCGAATTTGGCTGTTACATTAGAAATCAACATCAGCACCAAGTGCACACTCGTCATAAAATCATTAACTTGAATTAAAATGTTTGTTTTACTGCAGCGTGCACTAAATCTCAAGACTTAGCGTTCATTTCTTGTCTTATTTGCTGAAGCATTGCATTTTTATTGTAATATTTTTTTTGCGATCTTTATAGATTTTCATCAACATTTTATCATCATCATCTAATATTGTCTCGGATTGGAGTAGGTTGCACGCATGCAGATCTTCTTTTTCGGGAAAAAGAGTCATGTGACATGTGAAAAGCTTCCTTTTGTGTGAATGTGCAGAGAGAAGGAAACTCTTCTTGCAATAAATTAGGAATTCCACTTTTGTTTCCAAACAGTAGGCTTTAGAATGCTTACAGTTAATCTCAAAGGATTTTGCACTGGAGAAATATGACAGACTATACAGCGTGAGTTCATTACTGTGGTTTAAATTCTTCTTTTTAATCTGATATAAAGTTTTTACAGTGTTCCTTTGAGTGTATTTGTTTGGTACATGCACTTTTACCTTTGACTGTGAGGTTGACGCTAGCCTGGGACGTCAGTCCTGACACAGACGGAACGGCTCCAACACAAACATATTCTCCAGCATTTTGATAGGAAGCATTTTGTATTGAAAGAGTGCCGTTCTGAGACAGCACCTCAGAGCCCTGCAGAAACACAAGCACACTGAAGAACAACTGGACTCATAATGTTATGTCTGTGCTCTTTTATTTCATGTCCTGAGAATATGTGAGTAGAACAGCACTGTGAATATCTAATTTGATGGCACACCACTGTGATGGGAAAGCAGAAAAGGAATCTTCACACACGCCGCAGTGATAACAAATCAAAGTCAGTCCTCCATGATGAACCTGTCTCTTGCAATTCTCCACAACTTCTTCTCATAGGAATTCATCTTTCTAAGAACAAAAACATTCTCTGCCCAGAAAACCAGCTGCCTGCGAGTTTCCATCACACCCAGGAGACACAACAATAGATACACAGGTTACAACAACAGACCTGACAGTGGAGGAGCCCTCTGCACATAACAAGTGGAGAAACAGGAATGAAGACTAAACATACTAAAGGTATATTTATGTGCAGTTTTACAGTGTTAAAATATACTGAGATCCTTGAAACAGACAAGAGTGAACAAATAATCTGTAAATGAAAAATATTTTTTAAACATATTAAAAACAGAAAATACGCTATTCATGATGCAGCTATCGCTATGAGATTTTGTGTCACAGAAGAGAAAGTTATTTTGTTACTGTAAAACTGAATATATCCACAACAGAGGGAAGCTGGATATGTAGTAGCGGTGTACTACAGGCAAAACATTATGACCAGTGAGATGTGACGCAGATAATACTGATTATCGTTTCGTCATAGCACCAGTGGGATATATTATGGAGCATGTAAACCTTGGCCCTCCTCTGACATCAACAAGAGACTGATGCTGACTGGAAAATCAGTAGATCACCAGTTTCTGAAACACTTGAATCACCTTCCTTCCTTGTCCTAATGCTCAGTTTAAACTTCAGAAGGTAGCCTTGACCATTTCTACCTGTCTACATGCACTAATTTACAGGAATGGATTGGCTAACTGGACACTTGGGTTAACAAGCAGTTGAACAGGTGTCCCTAATAAAGTGGTCGGAGCCCAAATAAGGAATAAATTCTTGTTCAACTGGTGAATGTTGTTACTGTGTGACACTGACAATTTTTCATTTTAAAAACTAAAAATGCTTAGAAAGAACTTAATGAAATATGAGGATTTTATTGATTGATTAATTTTTTTTTTGTCCTAATGTTGACTCTGTACCTGTATCAAGTTTCAAGCCAGCTAAACAATCAATTATAGTGCCATCCTGAATGGTGTTTCTAATTCCATGTGAAAAACAGAAAGAATACACGGGATATGGCACACTTATTTGAAACAAAAAAGAAAGATAAATTGAGAAAATGATGACACACACCTTTTTCCACTGAACTGTATGAGCACGAGAGCCCTTGGTCTTACACTGCCATGTTGCTTTTTCTCCAATCATGACAACTTTAGATTCAGCTGGTGTCACTTTTACAGGGTCGATGTCTGACAGAGAGAAAAACGAAAAGCAATTAAAGATACGGTGGGAGGGAGTCGACTGAAAACTGTAGACCTTCTATACATATTTACATATTTGAATGGCAGAGCATTACGTTTTTTAAAGTACAAAGCTAATGCACTTATTCTGAAGTCAAGCCCATTTTGAGCCCAAGTTAAGCCTATTCCATACACCTTCTAGGTTATCAAGGCTTAATGTGTGTGATAAGATCAGATTAAACAGTGTGCTTGGGATAACATTAAAGTAACAGATGAAGTGTGAAAAATTGAATTGGATATCGCCTGACTGAATTAACTTCATTAGAGCCTATTCCATGGTAACCTTTTTAATTCTCTGATTTACTGATGAAAAGAAAGGCTTCCTGCATAGGAAGAACCACACAAACTGCATTGTTCTTTCTGTGTGTTAACCCTCTTTAATTCAGCAATGGGTGTGTCTTTATGTGTATCTGGCTTACTCACAGTCCACAGTGAGGTTAATTGTTGATTCCAAGTTAATGGCAAATTCGAAATCAAATGCTTTGCACTTGTAGTGCGCAGCATCAGAGCGCTTGACAGATTTCAGTATGAGAAGACCATCTTTACCTTTGGCATTTTCACTCTGAATAGTAAAAAAACAGGAGTTATGGGTAAAAAACAAGCAAAAGAGTGACAGAGATTGCAGTAGGGAGACAAATTAGCGACTAAATGTTGCATTTCTTTATCAAATGTGTGCATGAAATGATCTCATACATTTTTAGTGAATTCAAATACAGGCTGAGGGTTCCCATCAGTCTCACATTTCATAGTTACAGTATCACCCTCTTTGACTGGTTCAGTAGTGTTAAGCAGGGAAAAGGTGATATTGACAGAAGGATCTAGAGAGAGAAGAACAGACATGGAACAGGTGAAAATTCCTTCAGTGGTTACATTTCACTGTTACACTGAACATCATCAATCACAAATGAGTAATGCATTCCAGAAGAAATGCTTTCCCAGTGCCTCCTCTTGAGCCAACCCAGTCTGTTTCCTAAATGGGGTTTCTATCATATAATTCTTATCACCTTGGTGTAGGTTTAAGGGCAGAAGTGAATATTTCTATACCTTTTGACTTTCTAATAAGGCATATGGTGGCTCTGTGTCTATTTTGATACACAAAGATATACAGAATATATACAGAATCTGACCAAATCAAATAAGAAATTGCAGAAACAATGTACCAAAGACCTTCCTACACAAGAGGAATTATGGATTAGTTTGTGTACAAAGCTAATAAAAATTTACAAGAGGTTAAAATAACTGATTTAAAATGTTCTTGCTAACTGGAATAAATTAATGTTACCAAAGTTCATAGGACCTCTGGCCGGATACCCTCCCAAACTGCCTGCGCCCACCACTCCACTCACAGTTTAGGTTGATCTTGATGCGGTTCGAATTCATCATTTTAATCTCGCTCCCCGGCATGCTGTACTCCACAGTACAGTAAAACTCAGAATCCTTGTCCTGTCTCACAGGCTGCATGTACAGGCTGCTCGTTAAAGTGATGAGACCCGAAGCCTCCTTCACTTGTCTGGTAACCATAAATGTTTCTGATGGACAGGAAGAAAGGAAAAAGGGGAAAACGGTTAATAAATACATACATACATACATACATAAATAAATAAATATAAAGAACACATACTCTCTTTTTTGTCTTTGACCTCAGGAAGGGGTTTGTTATCTCTGAACCAGACAATTCTTGGAAGAGGAAGTCCATTTTTCGTTTCACAGATGCCAACCTGAAAAAACAACAATGGAAAAGTTATAAGAGAGAATGTATTTTTGGTCAATATCGATAAATGTGCAAACACCGCGTATACAGACCTCTGAGCTGACTTCGGCCCCTGCAGAAATGGCCTGAGATATTGTCAGTTTTGGCTGTTCGGGCGCAACTGAGACAGAAAAAAGGACAACACAAGTTACAATTACATCACCATAACTCGCCTAATGAAAACCATTTTACATACGGTATGTGCACATAAACACTCAACTTCAATATTTGTAATCCATCTCTCCTTACTTTATGTAATTAAATTATACAGCAAATAGCCTTCTTCACATGATTCCATTTTGACCTGCTTCATGATGGTTGAAGCGGGGTCAAATCACACAGATACACACACACACACACACACACACACACACGCACACACACACACACACACACACACACACATACACTAGGTTATGCCACATTATTTTGTCCGAGATAATATCGATATAAAATTTTCCATGATATAATATAAGCAGGAGATATGTGATACAATGTCATAATGTCATATTATATATATAATATAATTTCTATACAGTGTAATGTGTTTACACTTCCTCGTGTGAACATCAGGGAAGGCAAGTTTAGGCATGTCTTTGTTTCAGTACATTCACACTACAAATTAGGCAGTTTGTGGCTAACACCTGGTGATGTAAGCATCAAACATTACCCAAATGTTCAGAATTGTTGTTTACATTTTTTTTTAGAAATTTTCTTGATATAGTGTGATGGCAGCATGGTGGCACGATGGGTATCACCGTTGCTGCACAGCAAGAAGGTCCTGAGTTCAAGTCCACCATCTGGCTGGGGTCTTTCTGTGTGGAGTTTGCATGTTCTCCCCTGTGTTTGCGTGGGTTCTCTCCGGGTACTCCGGCTTCCTCCCACAGTCCAAAGACATGCAGTGGGGATAGGTTTATTGATCAATTGAAATTGCCCATAGGTGTGAATGGTTGTCTGTCTCTGTCTGTTAGACCTGTGACAGATTGTCGACCTATCCAGGGTGTACCCTGCCTCTCTCCCTATGACAATGGGATAGGCTCCCATGAACCTTAAAAGGATAAGCAGAAGCTTATAATGAAAAAAATATTGTGATGTAATTTTGAGGCTATATCGTCTACCCCTAACATACACAAACACACGCACAGCCACAGGTGTGAATGTTCACTTACCTCAGGTCAGCTTATCACTGCTTGTATGCAACTGTTATCCACTTATAATAATAAAGAGAAGATTTCTTTCTGTGTCTTAGTCCTCATTCATTTTTTTTTAAACTCTGGTTGACTCAACTCTGACGGCTTGATTCACTGTGTGGGAACGTCTCTGCCAATAAAAAATGTTTGGCTTGTAGGCTTCCTGAGAGAAAGAACCCAGGCTATTGCAGCTTAACCCACTGGAGACCTCATAACTCAGTCCCATTAAGTTAAGCCGTGGCAGCCACACTATAACTCAACCCCAATGAGTCAAATGGTCAAATAGGAACAAAGAATAATTGCTATTTTGTGAGACAGGCTGTTTTCTTAGTACTGTGGGCCTTAAGTACACCTCAAAGGCCTTTGTCAAATATTACTCTATTGAGGTATCGTTGAACACTCGCGTTCTCATTCACAATAATAGCTTATTTTATGAGATTGTTTTTTACTTTTAGTGCCCCTGAGTGCATAAATGTTAATGGATAACCTGAAAGCTTCAAGTGGACTCATCACTAAACAAAGGGCTATTGTGTCACTCTTACAATGCAAATTCTCCCTTTTTAGGAGTAAATGATAGTCCAATCCAGCTACCAGTGAATCTTACTCATTTGGATACTACTGCTTTGGAGGGGCAAAGACAGAGTAGTCTGCACCATGCTTAGCTGGTGACATGTTAGTGATAAATCTGGACTCTTAAAAAGGAGAGATATATTAGAAATGACAGGTGTGATTGAACTATTCATCAGTAGTGTCAAGAGTGATTAGGTTGTGGTTAATTGAACTCTGGGGATCTTATCAAAAGGAAATGGTTATCTAAAATATTAGAAAAAGCTCCAAAGAACTACATATAGTGGAAAAAAATAACATATTCTTCAAGGATAATTTTGGTAAATTATACTATGTGATAACGTTTTTCTAAAGATATATAGCAAGGGTGTAATGTAAATATTTGCAAATTCAAATCAGCAAGATGCAAAAGATACCGTTAAGCTACTTCATAATCAAAGTATGCATTAATGCAGATCTCACATATTAAAGTCATAAACATTAGTGGCAATGACAGTAACACATCAAAAACTAATTGAAAACTTAACTTCGGGGAGTAACCTTGAGATCATATAAGAGGCTAAAGGACACTGGCAAACTTACAAAAGACCTTCAGAGAAGTAGAACCCTCTGGAGACCCAGCAGGATCAGTGGCTTGACAGGTGAAGTTTAGCTCATCAGAAGGTCTAACAGCGGTAATGATCAAGGTGAAGTCTTCTTTAATTTCCACCCGATCTGTCAGAGGGGTGCCTTTGTCAACAGTTTTCTCCTTACCCTGGCGGAAAGCTATACGTGTTCTAGTTGCCCCGTCCTGAATGGATTATTCCAAGGAAGAACATAAGAAAGAAGTTAGACGAAACCTGAGGCAGTAAATTAGACGAAGAAGAATATATTTTGTTCACAGAGCATGTCTTTTTTTAACTTTGGATACAAAAAGGATCTAACATTTTGGTTTTGGTTTTGCTATTTAGAAATGTTAAACTGTGGAAGAAAATCTATATCTAGAAATTACTTACAATGGACCATTCAACAATTGTGTCAGTTGTTAATGAGGTGACTGTGCAGGGCAGTGTGGCAGTCTCTCCCTTTAACACCTCCACTTTAGGCTTCACCTTCACAGAAAGGTTTCCACTGCTTACGACTGAAAAGAACACACAGCAAAAAAGAAAAGGGACAAGGATCACTGCAAAATGCAACATGTAGTAGAATTTTACAGAATATATGGAAGGACACAATGTGATATTAAGGCAATGTACGACTGGACATAATTCTAGGCGTTATAACCAACCATTAGGTTTTTTGTTATTTGCATATGAATATTTTTTTATAATTTCTGTTGCCCTCTTGGTCAAGTCTGGTCATCCTCAAATACATATCAGTTACAGTAATTCTTTATCCCTTGGACTGCTACAGTACTGCACAGCAGTCCTGTCGAAGACAGGCAACTATAAAACCACTATATGTTATTAGATTGAAAGCTTCTGTGTTTGTTTAAAACCCTCAGGGCTTACGACTGTTCCAATTCTGTGTTACAAGAAACAGGCACAGACGTGTGATGTCCATGAGGGACACTACACGTGAACAGACCTTTTCCTGAAACACCTCGGGCTTTTTGCACTCATCAGCAATCACATAAGCATGAGCAACAAGAATCTGTAGTCTGTGATTAAACAAAAAAATATAATATATGCAGACATGCACAATTCAGTTGCATTGATCCTCCTCTGCACACAATATTCTAAAGATTTACACATAGTTCAGTCCCTTCAGAGATGACAACTGACACCAAGAGTTACACAATCTGCTACAGCAAAATATTATTATCTTAAGGGTATAGTCTATGTAAAACTGATTTTAAAAGACATATTTAACTGAAATAACTCTTAACTACTTGTAATGTGTAAGAGACAAGCTTTAGGTTTATATCTCAATGTCATTAAATCCGGACTATAGTAGCTGCTGAATTCAAGACTGGCTAGCTACAAGTATCAGTCCTCCCTTATAGGTGTATCAGCAGGAGTGAAAGCTGTTAAGGGACCAAGGGGAAGCTATAAATCCCTTGTGACTGACACTGTCAGTGTTCTACATTCAGCAGAGACATTAGGATACACACAGTGTCCCAGATTTTTATGGGAGAATATGCAGCTGGGAACAGAAGGACCCTGACTGGTACCTGTGGGGATAAGGAATAGAACAGCTCTTTAAACTCTCTGCACATCCAGCTATGGACAAACAATGTAACAACTAGAACGCATTCCTCAGAGGAGAGCCTGTAAAAAAGCAAGGAGATTAATGGAGATTAATGGAGAGTTGGAAAGGAAAGGAAAGGAGCTCAATTTCTGCTAATGAAGTCAGTGCAGCAAATAATTATTATAAGTCATATAGGAGCAGTAATACGCATGCCAGCAGACTTCTGTGATTGTGAAGCTTTAATGCATTTAAACAAATGACAATGGCACTCGGGTAACACTGGAAGTTTCATATCATATAAAAAATATTTTGCCAAGATTAGTTCTAAAGATGACATGCCAAAAACATAACCAAAAGTCTAAATGTCTTTTACAGTTGTAGAGTTTATCCGTTTAGCTACACTTCCTAAGAAACATTCCCGTTTTTTTTTCTCTCACACTACTGATTCTACAGATCTAGAGTCAAATTAATATTAAAATTGGAGGAATATGTATGGCTAATGAACAACCAATATTTTTTTGATATCATAAATTAATTATTGCATCCATTTCTGGACCACAAAATCTACAGCTGAATAATTCATTTGTTGTGAGAAAGCACCAAGAGTGCAGAGTATGGACTGCTGGGGGATCATAGCTGTTTGACAGCCTAGTTTTAATAACAGCATGGAGAAATGCAGATGGAGAAGATGAAAGAGTGTTTGCTTAAAATGTCTGAAGAGAGATGAGAACAGCTGAGCGATGGTCACCTTGTTATCAATCTACTGTGGAGAGAGAGGGGAAAGGATGCAAGGAAAGATGGCGAGTATATACATATATTGAAGTAGTCAAACATGCATAGAGCGTTTGCTCTTTGTTTTGCCTGCGTGTTAGTGGCACACATTCCACTGGGGTTAAATACCATGATTTACCACATGGGTCAAAGGTCAGTTAAGTGCTGAGTGCTGAAATGACTCACTTCCTCTTCATTTCCTCTTTCACTTGCCTTGTATTTATTTTTATCCTAATCCTTGTTTACATGTATATTTATCCTTTTTTTTCTCTGCAGTCCCATACAGCAACCCTCTCTCTCACTAAATGTTTTGGTTGGTCAACTCACTAACTCTCAAATGAATCAACATTAGTTTTACAAACCAAGTCTCATGTTCTGTGCTTGTAAGAGGGATGTGGCCCAGAGAAATCCACTGTTTCTGCGCCAACGCAAACAGCGAAGCAGACTAACAAATGTACAAGAATGTGCGAGTAAATGAAGTGCAGCACTTTCAGACAGCACTCAGGATTTAAGAGTCCCGTCAAGTGGCGCATGGGAAAAACACACACTCAAACACACCACATTAAATCAAGTGACTTTCTGGCAGATGCACAGAGAGCCCAGGTCTTTAGCTGGTTGGATGATTTGGTTGGCCGATATCCATGTTAGTCTCATGGCTCAAAGGATGATAATGCTCATTGGCCTGGCCACCACTTTGGTGCAGACTGCAGTATTCCCACAAATGTTTAATAGATTTCTGTAATATACTGATATAACAAACAGGAAAAATCTTTCTGACTTCTCGAGTTGACAGTTTCTGCAACTTTTGAATTGCTTTCCAATTATTTTGGAGTAGAAATTCAGGCCTTAAGGTAGTAAAAAATATCTCAATTCATTCTGGGACTCTATCTCAACATCTAGTAAAAGGATTCACAAAATGTTTAGATTTCAAAAGTGGGAATGATAAAAAAAAAAAAAAAAGAGTGATTATAAATAACTTCCTGTGGCAACATTAAAAATATCCTGGTGTTGATGTTGTATCATTTACAGCTCATTCACCCTAGACTAAAAATAGCATTGCAACTTCCATGTGACTAGGGAAAATCAGTGGTTGTTTTGGCAATCAACTATTTGGGGTGGAGGTTGTTGCATACCCAGCCCCTGGGTAGCCCCTTCACATCACATCACACCGTACACCAGGTGTGACCTGGTGTACGGCAGCCTGTTCCTGTTGTCCAGCTTGCAACTGCAAGTAACTGCCATCTAATTTATAAATGCAGACAGATTGCTAACACTCTGCAAACAAGCTGAGTCAGTCTGTGCCAGTGAGCATAACTCACCTGTGACGTGTCTTCTTACAACAAGGGACTTAACTCAGCTGTATTCTATTTGGTTGTATTCTGGTTATATTAGCAACAAACTGTCATCCTAGCCATCATAGACTTAGTCCCCGCCTTCGGTGCAACTATTTTATAAGCAGCAAAACTGCAAGTTCATTGTCCACAGTTTCAATAATTTTGGTTGTGTCATGTTCTCAAACTGCTATTTTCCCTAGTGTGACTGCAGCATTACTGTCATAAATTTGCTAGATGCAATGAAACAACCGCTACTGAAGTCTTACCTCCAGAACTGTTAAAATCCCTGTTTGTTTATTTTATGGGACTATAATAGTCAGCTACTATCTGTCAAAACAGCCTGTGTAAAAGGGTTAGCATAAAGTACAGAACAAAAAAGTCCAGTCAGGATTATTGGCTGTAAGAAGAAGCAATATCATAGCTTAAAAGAGTTCATCTGTACCCGGCCCCTCTCTCGATGCCAACCTCTTTCTCTGCCTCCAACTATTTGTCAATTTACTCTCGGTCACGCGCTCTTTCAAATGCATCCTTTGGTGTCATCGACAGTATGTTTGAGTCCAGAGGGAGGTCTCCTGCTCTGTGTTTTACACTTGAGGCAGCTGGACAGACAGAGACGGGCAATTAAAGCATAATTAGAGAGTCCTCTGTCCAATCTGAGCCTAAAGCAGCATCTGTGTGCGCGCAGGATTGTTTGTGTATTTAGAGGAATATGCAGTTGGCTGTCACAGTGTGTGTGAGTGAGTGTGAGAGAGAAGAGAAAGAGAGTGGTGGGGGCTGTGTGAGGGAGTACTAGCTACATGGGGGTCTCGTTAACTGATGCGGGCTAGATAATCGGATTTAGCCAAAGAGAGGGAAAGTGTGTGTGAGGTGGTGTGCGATGGGGTGCATGACCGGATAGAAAGACAGATGGGAACAAGACGGTCAGACTGTGACCTGTACACACACTCACACACACACAACTACTCTTACAGTATATCTATAATGCATGTGATATGTATGAGCAACTGAACCGCCCCAAAAGCTACAGTTAAGCATATTGTGTGTAGATAAAAAAAAAAGAAAAAAGATTCAAGTCTGCAGTCAAAGCATCATGGCAGAGTGCAGCATATCCAGAGAGTCCCACATCTACTGAAATGTTAATGTGAAACCATCTTTAATATGCTCTGTGTCTGCCTCGTTTTGCCCTTTTCTTCAACTTGTTTTTCTGCCTACTTCATGCCAATACTCTCTTTTTAAAAAACACTGGCTCCCACACACACACAAACACACACACACAAGCGGGTGCCCCTCATTATGGAAAGAACCAGCTGGATCCTCTTTCTCCTGTCCTCTTTTTCTCTCTTGTTTTTGCTTCACCTACTGCCGCATTCTGGACATCAAACCAGCAGCCTGTTTCTCCCCTCGACGCTCCTCTTCTTATCCCTCATTCTCAAAGAGCATTCTTTAATACCCATAGCACAAACTTGCCGATATGTCTTTTCTGTGCATGATAGCAAAAAGAATAGAAGAAAGAAAATAACAACAGGAGAGAAAAGGGAGTGTGGAAAAAAAAGTGGAAGAAGAGACAATATGCACAAAACAAACCTAATCTACATGGGAATCACCTGCATTTACTAACTACCCTTACTATTTGATGACACTACACCCCTGCTGTTACTGATGCTTGCCTACATTCCTACTTGGGTAAGGGCCGATCGATGATGCCAGTATTACATTTCAGTTAACGTGTTAATGTCAGAGACATTCACTCTGGTGCCAACACTGTGTTCAAGTGTGCAGAAGATCATCAGGAATCAAGTATAAAGTCAGAAAAGGGGGGAAAAAAGCTTTTAAATTGGCTGAAAGATTCCTTAGGTGTGTGTGTCTTTGTGAAAATGTGTGTGGTCCAAAACATCCTTGGCCTCTAACAGGATTAGTGTGTTTGACTGTTGGCAAAGCAAACAGCATGCAGCTCCAGGAGACACTGCCATCAATGTCATAAGAACAGAGTCACCTACAGCACGACGTTACTAAAAAAACACCACATGTATAATTTTTCACTTTGCGCTGGAAATATTTCTCCATCTCTTTACAATTTTCTTCTGTTCTTTTGGACAAACTGCAGCTTCTTGTTCATATTCATGTTCAGAGATTGTACAGTACTGTAGCTACCAAGGAGACATGCATTTTTCATTAGCTAAGCTGTAGGCTACACAGTGGCTTGTGTTGTTGGGTCTTTGTAAATTTAGAGACTATTAATGTTCAACTGAACCTTCAGTTAAGAGTCTCATTTTCTATCACAAAGCAAAATAAGGAGTGAAAGCAAGAAAACACAACTGCATTATTAAATATTTTTGAGCATTAAAAGAGGTAAAAAAAATTGCTGCCAACACATATTAGACATATTAGACATATTAGACCATCAGAAATACTGTGTGAGCAGCTCGCAGGCCAGAGTGTGTGGCAGCAGGTCATGGCAGGGTTCCCTCAGCTAAGTGATACTGATATTGGTTGGTAATGTTGCAGACTGGATCGTACTCAAATCGTGTGTTTACAGGGCCCTTCATGTTCCCTCACTTCTCACATTCGTCTGCTACGAGGGAACAGTCTGCCCTGCTCCGGAAATTCACTTTGTTCGGCGAGTTTCATTTTAGCGGACAAATCCAATCCATGTCAGAAATTTACCCATGAGAGCCAACTATGCAAGAGCTAAAGTGAATACAAAGAGTTTAAATTTATTGTGGCACGGGTACACAATATATATATACATGTGGTAAGTGTTGGTGTGTGTGTGTATGTGTGTGTGTCTCTTAGGGGACTGGCTGGGTCACGCTGCCAGAGTCAGGGTGGGTCCTTGTATGGCCTGGAGTCGTCAACGCCTGACTGATGACACAAGAACAGGTGCAGCACGGGAACAGCAGCTGCTGCAAAACACACACAGCAGACACACATCCCACACAGACGTCCCATACACCAACCATAAATGCCCCATAGAGAGGGCAGGGAAGAGGAGTGAGATAAAAACGCAGTGAGGTCTCAACCCGCATGGCAGGGAAAAAAGGGGGAAGTCTCCCAGTTAAAAAAAAAAGATAAGAAAAGAAAGAAAAGCAACCCAAGGCTTGTGAAAGTAAAACTTTTAGCAACCAAGGTGATAAAAAATAGAAACTCACTTTTGTCAAACAGACAGAAACACAGCACAGACTTTCTGTCTGTCTCCTTGGTAACTACAACTAATAAGTGTATCTATACTAGATCTATCTGACTGAGTGTATCTGGGATTCCTGCTAAGTGTTGACCTTTGAAGGAGACATTCAGGTGTGATCTGATAGCAATTAGATTCCAACTGTGGTTTACTTTATTAATGAGAGAGAAGAAAGGAATGAACACAATAGAGTGAAGAAAAAATGTGAAGTCAGAGTCAATACTGGGGTCAAAGGACAGTTATTATATGAGAGATATGGCCATAAAATACGGTTGTTGTTGTTTTTTGTTCAAGTGCTTTACATCCTATAACAATAAAAAAATAAACATGTCTTCTTACTTTCCCCGCTCTCACCACAATATATGTAAATCAGTTTGGTAAAACATCTCATGCTCTGATCTACTAACACTGACATTTTACAGTACATGCAGAGAAAGTAGCTGCTTTCTTGCTACTTTTGTTTGCCGCTGCATCTTGTGTTGATACATACCGCAAGAAAGAAGTTTCCCCAAGTGGGAATGAAAGCATTTCAAGTGTCTTAACAGAAGATTCATGAGAGTCCCAGAAGAACTCGATGTTCTAAACAAATTCCTTTATGCCTGATTAATTTGCCACTGTAATTTGTGCCTCTGCTTCGAAATTAAAAAAGATGGTCTGTTACTGAATATACACCAAAGAATTGATAGAAATTCTCGGAGCGTTCAACGGCTCCTAATAAAAAAGAAAGAAAGAAAACACAAAAAGCCGGGGATTGACTGTAATGAACTTCACAAGAATTCTCAGGCAAAAAAAAAAAAGTCTTCTTTGAGGATTGTTTTAAGCCAATGTTACACAGACAGCAGCACTCCAAAGTACCAATTACAGAAACCAGAGGTTTAGCTTCAGTGTTGTAAATCTCATCTCACCATTCACAACCCAGTTTAAAGCCTCTACAGTCATAACTCTGGGTCGATAGCACAGGTCTATTGTACCTCAAAGATGATATCTGATCTAATTGGTGTCAAACACAATAATATGTTTAGTGCTCATATTTCATTGCTTGGTGCATCTGGGTGCTTGTGTTTTTTTATGGATTGTTGTATCTGAACCGGTTTTCAAGTGGGTCTTGATTAAAAGGGAAGATAGATGGATCCAGGATGTTCAGATGCCACATATTAACATCCGGACATGCGAGATAAGAAGATGCTTTGCCGTCTTCCTGTCTGGGCTTGTACTGATGTACCACCTAAGAAGAAGTACATTTCACACCTGGGAGCCTGCAGCAAAACACCCACCCCGCCCCCTAAACACACACACACATTCAGGTTGCTACAACTTTTTTATGAGAGGGGAGGCAAAGGAGAGCCTGTAAAGGGAACACAGATTTTAGATGTGAAATAAGAATTTTGTGACCTGTTATTAACTTTTTTTTCTTGCATTAGTTTAATTTGTTTCCTGTCTTGGGTTGCAGCATCAGCCTTCTTGCTTAAAATCTGTTTTATCTTTGGCGTCTGAAGTCCAAGGCATGCTCTCAATGACGCTGAAGTGATTAGCACTTAAAACACGTTTCACTTGATGTGGATTCAGAGGTCGAGCTTCATTTGAAATGAGTGAGGGAGACAGAGGACAGAGTAAGGAGGGAACATGGAAATTAGTTTAGGTCTGATCTTCCCGGGGGACTTGATGTTGACGTAATGCAGCTGAGCCAAATACAAGGCTAATAGCGGTTAGCCTTGTTTGCATCAGTTTTCTCTACTGCCTTCGACTTCACAGCCAAAGCATGTGTGCATCCAACTTGGTAACATGCAGAGCTCCCAGTCATCACAAAGTCTGATTACTCTGCATACCAAGCTGCCTGTGTGTAGGAGAGCATTGGAGTGGAGGGCACAAAGGTAGCATCGCAGTGGGTGCAGTTACGACAGATAAATCACAGCTTTACTACTGTGTGCGTCGTGTCATCTTGTCGTTTAGGGGTTCAATACAAACAGTGTGAAGAGGGCTTCAAGGTCGGCCCCTCACTCTCTCTTTTGTGTGCTTGGAGATTCCCCTTTGTCGGGCTTGCTGCTCCGGCAACAGGGGTGAGAAGTCAACCCCTTTCAAACACAGGAGTCTGGAGCTATGTGGTCAATAAGTATGCTTGTATGTGTGTGAGTTAGTGTGTTTGTCCTGTTTGACATGAGCCTGTGAGTCAGAAGGAGAAAATCAGGACAAGGATATATATGGTACAAGCCATGTTTATATATATATATATATGTATTGAAAAATTACAAAAGACAGTGCATGAGCAGAATATGAATATGCCGAGCTGACACTGCAGTACTACGCCTCTTTCTGCAGAGGCAATCGTAGAAAAAAAAATATAACAAAAAAAATATAACAAAGCCCATAAATCTTGCAAAGAAATTATAAATAGAGCTATTATACATGAATCTTGTGAGTTTAAGTGCTGTGTAAGGGCTTCTGCAAAAGTAGGTTTGATATATCACCTCACTGATAAACCAAAGGATTCTCTGAGTGTCCTTCCCCATTAGAGTTAGCTGAGTAAAACTGAAGTCATCTCTCATACAGACTAATTCTTTTATAAGGCTAATGTCTTTTAGCTGACACAATCTTGTACCATTATACCTGACTCCATTAACAGTGCGTTAGCACAACAATGGCCAGTGTCTTGCTCCTAGCAGAATTCGCATTAGGGGTTTAATATTGGGGGTAAAAAAGCAGTATGTGCAAGATTGGATAAAAATATCAAGTCGATTTCATTACTTTTTGAATCAAAGGGCAGAAAACAGAGAGGGTTGCCAATTACAGCAGTATGTCTCCTCCTGGCTGCCTTTCATTTTCAGTGGGAACTCAATTTGGTGAAAGGGGTAAGGCAGGAGATGGTGGGTGTGTATGTGTGTCCCGACTGACTCTGAGAGAACCCAATCAGTGGATGTCACTAAAAGGCCAAAGATGAGAAAAGGTGTTAATATTTAATGTTTCAGGGGCCTCCGAATCTGGGCATCCTTTCCATCTTCTCCCTCTTCCTTCTATCCCTCTTGCCTCAGGCGTTCCAATTAACATAGCCTGTCCCCCACCCGCTACCCCCACCCCAACACCGTCTCCTAGTCTTTCCCACTATTCCTGTCCTTTCCTGAAACACAGCCCATGGCAAAAATAAAATGTATAAATAGGATGAGAGAGGAGGCAGGAATGGTGAGATATGCAGAAAAAAAATGAGAAGAGGAGCTTGACTGCAGTGTGGTGCAAAGTTTGAATGAGAACAAGTTGAGAAAGCTAGAGGGTCTTGAGGAAGAGAGAAAGCAGGAGACGCAGGAGAAAAATGAGGAAGTTAAATTGAAGTGAAGGAGAGGGAGAAAGACGACGTGAGGGAGGGAGAAGCTCTCTAGTGTGTTTCCAATTCCACTCTGCTTCTACCTATTTATTAAGGTAAATGACTTGCTTTAATGGGCCAAAATGATATGCAGTGTTTGGCAGAAGCAATCTGCTTGCATATGTTGTCAGTAATGTCGCTGGCGTCCGTAATAGGCTATCCTAATGAGGTGCATTCAGTGATGAGAGAGGCAGTAAAGATTATAAAATGCTCACAGGATCCCATAAAGGCCGGGGCAGCCCTGGAAAGATGATGGATGAATGACAAGAGACTGACAATCATGAGAAGCAAACTGGAGTATTATAAATGTTCTGTTTGTGTGTGTGCTTTTACAGATTTCAACAAAAGCGGAGTGATGTACAGCTCTTATAGTGATTTAAGTGGGTGACTCACAGCAGGCAGATTTTATCCTGTATCCTCAGTTTTAGTCCCTAGCAAGAGTCAAGCTCCATCCCACATTTCCTCTGATGTAACCACCAGAATCTGTTATTAAATCTCAGCGCCTAATGCCTGCTTTACCTCAGTTCCATAACTGAGAACAAAGCTTTATCCAGAGTAAAAACATAACTGTTTGCACAAACTTTTACTGATCAACTACATTTTTTTTAAACGATCACATATAATCAACAGATCATGAGTTGCAACGTGGTCTAAAATGACACATTTATATATTTCAGAGAAAAGCCACAACTTGCTCAAGTTTAAGAGTAATTGACTAACTGTGTGCAGAACTAGAGTTTAATATTATACTCTTGGAAGAAAGCTTTGTTTAAAACTATTCATGGTTTATCAGCTTTGTATTGTTCAGCATTTTGCAAATGTATTTTACAATTTATTGCTCCATGCTGTCTCGGTAATCAAGGCTTTAAGTGAAGGCTTCATTTTGTTCTTAAATGGGACTTGTGGTCTATCATTTTCAGTTTTCATAGGGAAATCTTGAAAATAAAATTCCATTGAAATAAATCAAAAAATAAGAGTTTTAAGGGACACTCTCTCCTTCACTATCCTTCCTTTTTGCTTTATTAAAAGCAAAACACACATGAATCCACACCGTTTGGAGCTAGTAGCAGAAGCAAAACATAACAGAAGTGGGTCCCTCACATTATGACAGTGGATTTTATATATCACAGTTTACTTAGAGAAAAGACTTTCAGCAATCGCTTTTGGAACTCAACTTAAAGAAATAACACGGATTTTAAAAATATAAATTCCTAAATTGTTTTCTCAATTCTGCTGTTGTGGCAAATGCACTCAACAGCTGGATTATGCTAAGTTAAGCTATGTCCTACATTTGAACTAGACCAACGGCACTAGGAGGAGCAATGGCTGAGGTTAACGATTGTGATACAGAGACATCGTGACTTCTGTCTGCAGCCAAGAAATGCACTTTAAGTTATAGGTTAGAGCTTTAAATATTGAATATGCTTTTCTAGGCCAACCTGAAGGGGCTAAGTGGTTAGGGTGCTACCTACCCACCCAACCACAGTAGCTGAGACCCCCAGCCAGGTGAACTTTTACAGCATGTAACATCCCTCCTTCCCCGCATTTTCTGTCCATATCGCCAGCGCATGTCTAATAATATATGTTTCTTTTAAACGTCGTTCCTTCATTACTTGTGTCTAAATGTAGGGTAAACAAAGTGAAATAAAAACACATTCATGTCACACAACATGTCATACTCCAGATAAAGAAGCTCTTTCTCCGAAATGAAAACTTGCTGGCACCTCTGCCTTTTGCACTCAGGCCACATTGTGAGACAGAGGAGAGACGGAGGGCGGATAGGCTGACTCAGTATAAATAAAGGGAGAGACATTAAGACTACAGTTAATCTCACTAAAAGGGTTAGGACAAAGTGCTGCTGCTTCTGCTGTCTCTCCCGTTTCCCCTCTCTCTCGATCCTTTAATCAATTCATTCTGCAAGTCATTTCCTAACATACTCTGCAGATAAATACTCTGCATAAAGTGGCTCTTATGCCCATTTACTGTAAGAAAAAACCCACCTGAATGTTACCATTACAGTGTTTATATATATGTGTGGGTCCTTGAAAGTACAATGGCTTACAGTTTGACTAAGGTTAAAAAAAGGAAAAAAAGATATCAAAAACCTGTGGTTCAGAGGGGAAACAAGATAAGCTGTAAGGTGAAGAAAAGGTGAAAGCCAACATGTCTCTTTGTGGGTCTTTCTCTTGTTGACCCTATTAACGCACACATACACAGACACATACACACACACACACAGTGCAGACTAAAACAGGTTGTTCTGAAAACCCATGTGTATATAATTACTTACTCTTAGCACGGAGACGAATGTCTCGAGGTCTATTTACAGTAGCCTATTTACAGTATCACACTGTAACATTCACAAACAGCGAAACAGACCCACATAAACACACCTGCCTGCCCTTCACATCTCAACAACTGACTTCCGCAAACACTGCCTCCCTCCGTCATCTTTTTTTTTTTTGTCCACCTATCATTTCCTTCTGTGTTTTGTTGGCCTGACAAAGGCTCTGCTCCTGGGTGGATGGGTTATGCACACACTGCACAAGCTAAAGTCAACAAATAACATGGCGGGTAAATAACACCAAGATGCTAGAGCTTGTGTAGCAGTCTACTTTGTGAGCTTTCCTAAAATGAAAGCTGTTTTGGCGGTAATGTGAAGAGGACAACACTTCTCTGATAATGAATTTTAATGTCAGTTGAGGCTCCACTGATTAATCAGTACGTGCAACCCAATACGAGACAGGCTAACAGTGCAAAGAATGTGTTGCAGCACTTTCACTTCTTTTAACACATGAAAGAGAAGACATGTTGGGAAGAACTAAATTGCCTAAAAGTAAACACCAAATGACCTCACCAGTGGATAACGAAGGTTTTAAAATCATAGCCTTAAACTGCTTACTGAAAAAAATGGATAAAAGAGGTTCTGCTCATGGTTTTTCATTTCAGTGTTTTGTGTGATAGGAGTTTGCATGTTCTCCAAGTGTTTGCTTGGGTTCTCAGGTACCCTATTTTCCTCCTACAGTCCACAGAAATTGAGTTAGTGGGCTTAGATTAATTGGTAATTCTAAATTTCCCATAAGCATGAATGTGAGTTCTCTGTAAATTGTTGTCTGTCTCTCTGCATTGATTTAGCAACCTCTCCAGGTTGCCTCACACCCTATGGTAGCTGGGACATGCTCCAGCCCCCATGTGACCCTGAATTGAATGAGCAGGAGAGGAAGGATGAATAGATGACAGATGGATGACGGATGGATGTGTAAACAGAGAACATCAGAAAGGAGTTTTAATTTTCGTAGGAAACTGACATCTTGAAGTTAGCCTGTTTAGCACATTTGCTTTTACTGATTAAATTCAGGAGGTGTTCATTTACCTTTTCTGCTCCACTTTAGGAGAACTTTCTAAGTCTTTCACATCTTTCACAGGTTTCTTCCCCATCTCGCTTTCTCTGTCTGTAGGAGTGCTGAATAGCACTATATCCATTTTATTTTAGACACAGCGCTCCCTTCACTTCTAATGAGCCTTCATTTTGGCAGAAGAGATAGAAAAGCAAGAGAGAGGCACACCATTTCCACTACTTTAGCTGACAGCAGTTCCCTCTTGAATTCCTCTTCTAATACCCACATGGGACCAGACGAGAGGGCTGGAATAGGGAGAAAATGGTGGAACAAATGGATATCCACTCTCTCTATTAGCTTCCATTATCTGCAAGCATGATTTCATAACTGCTGACTAAAAAGGCTGCTCTATGTGCCTGTGTTGTACGTTTGAATGTGTTCCTTGGCTGAGTCAGGATGCACAAATCTGGTGTGGACGGCTCAAAAACCAGAGAGAATTGCCCGTCTTTGTGTCCAAGCTGAAATACGAGTGCGCTTGCTGAATAAAGAGGGACTTATAGGGGGGTGAGAGTCCTCCTTAGGGGGTCAGTCAGTCGGGCATGACAAGAAAGGTACCGCTGTAATGAGATAACAGGCCGCTGGAGCACGCCTTGATTCATTCCTCTTTTCTTTTCTTTCTCTGCGTCCCTTATCCTTTTGCTGTTTTCTTATCCAGTCATTGCTTCGTGTTTTAAAAAACAGGCCATCGTGCTCAGCAGGCTGGTTAAGTCTGCATGTGAGAAGCAGATAGAGGGATAGAGAGGAATGGGTAAACCCACTGGCAGGCAGATAGGGTGAAGGGGAAAGAAAAGAGCACAAAAGTGTGGTAATGAAAGCTTGAAAAGGCACATGCCTCTTTGTGCGTGTGTTCCTGGAAGCTTACTAAAGCGCACGATAACAGCCAGGAAATCTTAATTTCTAGAAGAACTACAAAAAAAAAAAAAAAAATGACAAAAAGGAAACCCAGAAAGGCAGTGGTCAAGAGATAGTGAG
>VUQR01016148.1:28620-69976 GCA_015108515.1 Hemichromis elongatus
CGGTATATAGAGAATTGGTCACTGCTCTGAGACAGGCTGGGTAAAGCTTACCTGCACTGCTCAGCCATCATAAAATTACCCTTGCACCTGCCTTCCAGCTTTTCCCTCTTCTTAAGTCTTCATGGCTTGGACAAACAGACTAATACAGTGTTGACAGTGAAAACACTCGGTGGTTAAGAGGTACTGGGAGTCTCGGCTAAAGGTGAGCTCATTCGATTCGTGCTTAGAATATCGGACTTTCGCTTTGGCACCCTACGGGTTTTGATTTTCCCTAAGAACAGCAAAATTCACTGCCACTACTGACCTCCATACTGCATGTCAGCGAAACCACTAGACTCTAACTTAACCTCCTCACCTCTACATACTACATCAATTAGTCACTTGTGATAAAAAAAAAAAAAAAACATTTTCTTATCATGTTTGGAGGGATTTATAGATCTGATTTAGGACAGCCACAGTCGTGATTTTATCTGAAAGACGTGCTGTTTTCCCTATTGGCTTATCAACACTTGCTGTCCCAACAGCACGTAAACCTGGGATTAAAAACGATGTGTCTAGCCCTAAATCTGCACTCTCCTGACTGACATACCTCACACATAGCAGATTGTTATGCATACACAGAGACAAAGAAACACACATGTGTTTTAACGCCCTACACCCACCCCCATTCCCTCAACCCTACCTACCTTGACCCCCACATTCTGGTTTTTGCCTATTATGGCGGATTAACTTATAATGCTTGGATGAACTTCAGCAAGTGTGGGGTACAAAGTCACACATCAATACACACACCAGCACTGGCTGGCTGGCTGGTAGATATGGTCACAAGCCCACTGGCACAGACACAGCCTTCTGGACTACACCACGACACATGCGGGCATGCACACAGAAAATGTGTACACACGCAAACGCGCATTTGCATACAGGAACCAGACTCCCATGGTGCAACAGAGGGAAAGGTGCAAAATCCAAACCAAAGCCTCGATTAATCCCCCTGATCCATCAGAGATAGAATAATTCAGAGTTAATTACTATTCTCCATCATTTTCCTCCTCCTTCTTCCCCCTGATTTCTAAATCCACTAAACTCCCTCTTTTCCTCCATAAGGCAATCATTTGAATGTGCTGTCTACTGTAGATGCTTCTTTGTTTCTTCTCCCACATTTTTATTTGTTTTTCCACTGGTCCTTCTTTGCCTTGGCACATTCTTCTACTACATCTTGACTAAGTAAAAAGAGAAGCAAATATGCTTATAACACTTCTCTTGCCTCTCCATTTTTCTCATTCTGACACACCCATACATGCACGGGTTTTGGCAGCAGCTGACACAAAGTCTGGCATTGAGGTTGTGTCTTTGGAACCACGGTGAGTTTAATTAGAGTGGAGAGGGACCACATGGCTGACTGACTGGCTAGTGTAAGGCTGGCTGAGAGGCTGGGAACTGAAAAAACCCACTAACAACCACACTGTAAGATGTTAGGTGGTAGGAGAAAATATACACACCAATGTGCACACATAGCAAACTGCAACATATTTATGGATGTAGACACAGTAGCTGCACACTCATTCGCATGCAGGCTGCTTTTCCAAATAGAATTCTGAGTCAAACTGATGCCAACAGTTTTCTCATGCAGATAACTCATTATAAAATGAAAAAAAAAACTTACTGATAGTTAAAAGCATTCCACATCACTGTTCACATCCCAATGCATTACTTTTTTTTTTGCACGGTATTATGCTGCATGTGAAGGACATATTTCAAACAAGGAAAGGAAAAAAAAAAAGAATGAATTCCCACCAAGTAGTTTCTATTTTCTGCACCAACACTCCAAGACTGGCAAGCAGATAAGCTGGAGACTAGAAGATAGCGAGGTTCTAGCACTCAGCCATACATGGGTAGGGCAAGGAGACGGAGGAAAGATGTGGTATGCACGCACACAGACGCACACGCACACACCCAGAGAGCATATTTCAAATATCATTCAGCATATGGACAAGGCAAGCATACATATCATGACAAGCATTCAGATCTTGAATTATACTCTCACGCACACACACAATGATTTTAATGTAATTCCAGAGGAATATGAGCTTGCACACGATTACACATCTGAGTTAGGCAACTCTAGACAGTTTTAACCTTCTAGCATTCTTTGCTAATCTGCACTATAATGGCACACCTGTCTCTCCCACTCTCTGTTAGCTCTTCAGGAATACAGTTGGGGTTCAACAGAGGGAGAAAGAGTTGGGGTGAGTGGGGGTGGGGGTTTGAGGGGCTCAGTAAATATATTCATGAACAAGCAGCTGTTCATCTCTTCATTTGATTTTTTTTTTCACTTTCTTTATGTGTCCCCGTATCCATTCTTACCCTTCCAGACTTGATCTGTTTTCATTAGGAACAGACTATTTTTTAAACAAGAGAAGCAGGGGGTCGCTTTTGCTTTACAATGCTGTATGTTACCACAGTAACAGACACATAGGTTATTGTCATAGCTAGACAGGCATTATTGGTAAAAGCAGTATTGGGAATACGAGGGTTTCTCCAGGAGCAGGGGCAGGTCAGAGATTGGAGCAGTGCAGCCAGTGGGGTGAATAACCAGAGCAGTGGGTAGTCAAGAGTAGATAGGTAGGTCACATTATTATTGACTGCCTGACATTATGTGGACAACAGGGGAGTCCACAGAGACAGACGAATAAATTGTGGCTTGACATCAAAGTGGAGCTGCTGACACGGAGCCTATAGGGGACAGAAGCTGCCCAAGGCTGGATTAGAGGTGGATATATACACAGTGGCACGCACGGACACCGAAATAAACACACAATGAAAACACTGTCGGCCAGTTACCTGATAAAACCAAGGTTGTAACGACAGAGCCTGAAAATTAAAATGGCAGAATGAAACACGAGGAAATGTCAGCCATGAATAATTTCAATTTCAAGCTCTGATTTTTTTATGAAGCCACTTCTCATAAATTGGGCATTTTTCTGACTTAGGCACCACTGATGTCTTACTCATTTACACATCAAGGCTCACCAGAGACTTTCAGAAGGTGCATTATTCCAGTCCTCATAAAATTCCAATCTGCTACCCCGTACATTTTTCACTTTCATTAATGCTTCATTAAATTATTATTCATAGCTTGGATGATGATGTGATTAGAAAAGAAATGGGAGACAACAGATGAAATAATTAGGCAAATGAAGCAAAGATTTAAATAATAATCATTCATTTTAATGTGAACTGATTTCAGGGACACTTTTCTGGTGAGTCTGCGAGATAAATCAGTAAGTAAACACAACGGGAGAGCAAAGTTATCTGAAATGATAACTAGACGACTGTCCGACGTGACAAGGCCACCCCTTCGGCAGGCCTTTCATCTGGAGGCATCAGGCCTGACTCAGAGGGCACTATCTATCATTGTCTGCCAAATGATTGACCGCCTTTCCTTAGATAAGCTAACTGGAGCCTGGAGATAATATCTGGAATGTGTGAAACCTGAGAAAGACAAAACAACACGTGTCTCAACGTGCACAGACCTGCAGGTCCAGGAGATGGAAAACAAAGATACTGTGGGGCTAATGTGTGGACAGTGGGAGGGGGAGGTACAGGTGAGGGCTCGAGAGTTTGCTAGAAGAGTCAGCACAGTCGAAGAAAGAACAAATCAGCAGGGTGTTGTCATGGAAAGAGAATGCGACAGATGAATGTTGGTTGGTCAATGGGAAGCGAGTAGAGGCTGAGAGGGGAGAAGGTTCGACGGAATAATGCCACTGAAAAATGTCTAACCCAAATTCTGCTCCCCTACCATGCTTTTGAACCAAGAAACATTCGCAGTCTCTTTTTATAACCCAGACAACTCAATAACAGATTGGACCTATTCTATGCCAGTTCTCTGTGATAACACGGTGCCTGTGGCCTTCATTTTTTGCAGAATAAAACACAGGACGAAAAGACCATTAATCATTTTTCTGGTATTGATGGTGTACATATCCAAGGTCAAATGCTGAGGTGTGTTGTTTTTGGCCTCCCATGAGATCTTCACACCAGATGTACCTCTGACCCTTGTGCTTCCTTTTACAACAACACAGCAAACGCACTAAAAATCCTCCTAATATGAATACATTTCATCAGTATAGTGGTCTTAAGCTTAAGCAACATCATAGCACACGAGTCATCATCTAAAAGTAGGCCAATTTTTGAAAAGTTGAAACCCACTGGGGGGGGGGGATTCATTTAATGTTAAAAGCTTAAGTGCTTAAATTTTTTTTCTTTCAGATAATTAAAAATAAATTATTAGATTTTTGATCATTTTGATCATTTTCAGCTTTTATAAAGTCAGGATTTGTTGCTTTTCTGCAATTTGTAGCAGTACAGACAACATCTTTGGGCTTCAAAGCACGGAATAAAAGACCTGCGAACATGTGGCGGTAAATGATTGTTACCGATTATTCTTTTCTTTCATTTTGTTATCAGATGGAAACGAACACCCTTTCTCTTCTTGCAACATCCACGTTTTTCTCCATTCTCATGCAAGATAACACATCAAGGGAAACAATACATTTATGAAGTTAGAATGACTCAAGCGATTTCATGAAGAGACAACAGAGATGACAGACTTTGACAGGAAGGAAAAAAAAAAAAACACGGAAGTAAATATTCACCAGGCTGGCCTGGAGATGTGAAGCTAATTTTCAGCGTACGAAGATCAAAGGAAAAATGAAGCATATGAAAGGAGTGTGTCAGGGTGTCCTTGTATCACTTTAATCATGGCTGCAGCATACCACAGCGGCTGACTATGTGGAGAGTGAACTGTTCCTCTTCTTTAATTAAAGTGTGGAGAAAAGTCATATTAACGAAAGCTTTAGTGCTTAAATTTTAAATTGAGAATCCTCAACAACACCAGAAAATATGTTTTTGACTATAGTTGTTTTCCTTAAAAACACATTCTCTGTAAATTATAATATAAAGCTCTTAACCTGAAAGAAAATCCTGCTTTCTGACCCTGTAGGCTTGCTTTGGCTTTTTTACAGAAGCAGATGGTCGGAGTGGGCGTCGTAAGTGCTGGTTGTTTAGCATAATGGAGGAAATAAAACATCACATGTTTGCAAGCCAAGGATTGCTGTGTACATGCAAGAGGAAGAGGTTCCTGTAAGTTTTCAGGGGTGTTGAAGCACAACTATCGACACCTCTATAACCCTGGCACCATCCATCTCCTCTAAGAATCTGGTGATGTGACATATGATGCTAGAAGAAGGAAAATAGCATTGATGGATGGTTAAAGAACAAGGAGTAGAAAGGGAGAGGTGCAGAGAAAAGGCAGTCAAACAAAGGGTAAAGGACTGGAGACCAAGATCAAGATCAAAATAGAAAAAGATAAAAACTGCTTTTATATGTTTTGCTAATTTTGAAAGCAACGTATGGGAAATGAAAATCAGTGCCACTGCTAAACTGAAGTGAAAGTCAAGAAAGGGGGGTGAAATGAAATACATGCTGAATATTAACAGACATCTGCAACCTTCTGACTATATCCATAGCTGTTAGCTTGTGCCTTTCATTACGGGAATGGGGATGGGGGAGGTGGAGACCAGAGGGGAGCGCAAACATGACGCAACTGAACTCATTTTCATAAAACAAACTTAAAGGTGATGTGAAGTACCTTATCTCCACTTGACATCATAACACTGTTTTCAAGATCATGAGTAATTTTCAGAATTGTTTTCATGATTATATTTAGAGTTAACGGTATCGAGAGGTTTTTGTCAAAGAATGTATCTTTAGTCTCTATGTCACAAAAGAAAACAGAACAGCACGCCGTTGTAAAACCTAGAATTAGACACATTCTGCAGTTATGTTGGAGGCTCTTGGGCAAATCTTGACATTTATGATGGGGTGTTTGAGAGAGGTTTTCACTAGCAAGGAAAAGCTTGTCCATACAGGTATATGGCAGGGGTAGAATGAGGAGGAAGGAGGGGGGATATCTGTCAAATCCCAGAAGAAGCAAGTAATACTAACCAGGTGTGACCTAAGGAATGTGAAAGAGAAGTAGGCTAAATTGATGGACAGGAGATGTGGAAGCTGTCTGTCATTAGTCCTCCAGAATTTTCCATGACTTCAGCGATCCATCTCTAAGCAGAAATGCAGCTGGAAGGGAAGCGGGGCCAACCATGTGTCTCAATAATGAGCTGTGAAGTACAGGCTGAGGTAGCAGGGAGACACATGGAGGTAACACTTTAGTTTAAGTTTTAGCCGCGTGCAAGTGAAGGCAGATGGCTCGAAAGATTGGGGACAGTGTGTTCCTAAGATTAAAGAGGTTTTATACTCAGAGTATACATTCAGCATACTAGCGCCCAGATGCTCACCACCCTTTCCTGTCATGAATCACACCAACTGGTTGCTTCACCCTTAACATTTCACAAATACCAGGCAACATATGGAGGCTGAATAGAACAAAGTTTATATACACGAATGAGAGCCGCAATGAATAGTCAATTAACAGAAAATTAAGGGACAGCTACCTGAAAAAGAGATCTTTTCTCAAAACTTTTTAAGTGCAAGTTGCTGATTGAAGTCGCATCTGCGTAAAGACCTCAGGTGGGAATAAATGAAGGACACCACAGCAGATAATCTTCCTCCATCTCACTCTTTGCCTACAATCCCCTTGTGTCACACGAACGTTCTGCATGTCCTTCTTCACTGCATCCATAAATCTCTTCTGTGTTCTCCGTCTTCCTCTTTTCCTCCTGCCTGGCCATTATTGTAATTACTTCACTTGAATTCTGCACAGTAAACGCTACCTCTCGGTCATACGCGTTATAACTGCACGTAAAAGCAATCGACCAGAGTTTCTATATTCATCTAAAAATGTATTCGATTTTGGATTGTGCTACAACAGAGGCCATTTGCAGCAAACAAACAAAAGCACTACAGTGTATCAATGTTACAGCATAATGTGGTTTATGAACAGACCTTTGGACCGAGCCTGGCTCAGCCTGATATGGCGGCTTGTTTCCATGGTCCAGAGCCAACCAGCCAATCATTTGGATATTGTCTCATGTTTGTACTGGAGGCTTTGGCTGCCCTTTGTGAGTCAACTGACCGATAATCCACTGCAGGGGCTCTGACCACATAGTCGAGTGGGAATAGAGAGAGACATAAATAAAGAAACAGCAGAGGAAGGCCCTGGCACTGGGATGTGGTGTAAGAAGTCAAATGAGCAAAAAAAATTTGAAGGAGTAGCAATGATAGCAGTAGCAAGAAAAGATATGAAGACATAAAAGTAGCTGAATGAAGGTGAAACAGGCAAAAGGGCCTGGGTGGCTAAGAGGAGAGTGAGAGAAAGCGATAATGTGAGAGAGGAAGATACAACCAGTGCAATTAAAATCTTAAGTCTATGACTGTCCAGCTCTTTCTGCTTCACCTGTACCCACCATCAGTTTCCTCCATCCTGCTAAACTAGCTAACTGTGCATTGGGAGAAAGCCAAGAAAGAGTGGATAACAGGAAGATGTGGGTAAAAGGGGAGGAATATTCAGTGAAGGACAGTCAGTACTGCTTTGATACTTGGATATAACCAAGGCAGGGAAACAGAGAACAGGTGGACAGCAGCAGGAAAACAAGCATGCCATTGTTTGGCTGCTAGCATCATAACCATAAGGTCTAGAGCTCTTCAAACTGCTCCTAGCATGAAGCATCTCTAAGTGTATATAAGCAGAGAGTTAGCATTAGCTTTTCTTATTGCGGCACCCCGAGCCTTAACAATCTTTGCCCTGTCGTGCCGATAGTGGGCCGGGCTTTGGTGCTCTTGTGAACGTTACACCAACTGCCCCTTTATCTGTGCCAAACAGGCACACATACACACAAACACAAACAGATGGGGCGAGGTGGAGAGTTTGTATGTGGGTGAGGGGCTACAGAAAAGGGTGTATGTGATAGAGAGTAGATTTTTGGCTAGCTTTAACCTGCTAGCTTCCTTGCCAAGGAGAACAGGCTTTTTCTCTGACAGGCTGGATCATATACCACCAGCTGGTAACCTAGGAGCCACAACCATTGCAGCGTCGTATGATACACTGTAGATCAACACTATCACCGAGCAAAAAGAGAAAAGTTATGCTAGCATCCTTCCGAAAGAAAAAAAAGATTAAAGAACATTTAAACTGATGATGAAGCAAAGGGGGAAAAAGCCAGTTCAAGAAAGAAAAAGAGAAAAGCAAAAGCGGGATTGTTTAAACCATGGAAGACCCCTTCTGCACTCTGGTGTGGGCTCTCCTGCAAACCCACCACTGTCCCATCACTAGCTGGTACTGCCACTGACATGGGATTGGACACACACACACCTATTTATAACTCTGTTAAGTCCGGATTCTAAGTTATGTTGGGGTTGCAGTAATGTTCACATGCTTCTAACAGCTTTAGCTGCTTCAAGTGACGGGTGCCCACACACAGAGCAATGTCTGGCCCCACACCCAGCGCTAACCCTCCGCTTTGTGACCCATATACACACATACTAGTTCTGTTAAAGTGGTATGCATTCTAGACATCAAGTCCCACATAGTTACAACTATATATCAGTAAGTACCATACTTCACTAAGCAACCCTGCTGCCTTCCTCTGCTCCCTCCACTCCGCACCTCCTCTGTTTTACATGCCTCTCACTCCTTTCTTTCCCTGCCTTTCTCCCTGTCTTTCTTTCTCTCTCTGCTATGTGCATAATCTGCCCAGTATTAATACCTGCATTCCAACAGCCTACAGGAATGTCTTAACAATGTAGCACTGTTCAGGTGCAGAGAGTCCTCCTTGTAAAATACATAAAACAGTGCAGCTCTGAGGAGTCCCAGAGCTACAGCATGTGTGAACGGTTGAGTGGAATACACTTGTATCTTACCCTGCCTCACAGCCTCTATGTCTCTGCTATTACTCTACTACTATCTACTACTTCTGCCTGAAAACTTCTCATGTCACATAACCTCTAATAAGGACAATGTAGGGGAAAAAAAAAAGACTAATAAGTGCACTTGTTCACATACAGAGATCTACAAATCCAGGGTGCAGGAGAGATCACATAAAGCTGAGTGATGCAACTTCATTTGTTTTCATTAGTATTATTATCATGCAAGTAGTGATAAATTATGTCATATTTTATACACAGGTCCAAATTAGAGATGCAATGATAACTTTTTATTGTCTTTCTTCCATGTTGCTATAGTTTAAACAGCAATTATCTGATTACAGCATCAGTTCTTAGTTGCACTTTTAGTTTAAATCAATCATTTCTAGCAAAATGAGTCATTATATGCTTAGCCCTGTGTATGCACTCTGCTTTTGTTACGTGTTTGATCATATTGTGATATAGTTCAATGTGGGAGCATATTTTAGTTATCATAATATTGATTTCTAGCTGTAAGAAGAAGGGAGCAAGGAAAATGAAAAGCACTGACATACCGAATGCTCATTCATCCTCCCATCCTCCCTCTATCCCTCCCCCCTCCTGTCCCTCTTTGTCAGGCCTTATTATTGAACATGTGTCCTCTCTGCCCCTGCCATTAACCAATCCCACCCTCACACACAGTTTTCAATGGACAGGCACACGCATACACACAAAGAGCAGTGCACACGCCTAGACTGCTAATCAACATGAAGAGTTGGCATATCTTTCATCATTCTCCACGGAGACAAATCTCAAAGAGTGTGAGTGTGCGAGGATGGTGAGAGTGGGAAATGGGATCAAAGCGGGTCCACCAAACTCCCTTCCTATACCTCTCAGCCTCTTTCAAAGACCAAATACCCAGTCTCATGATGTATAAGTGCTCCATCAAATTACTGCATCAATGCATAGAACGCTTAGTTCCCAACCGCTTGATAATAATTCAGTAAGAATAATGGTTAAGTAAATGTAGTCTTAATGCTGCACTATGCCTGCTGGGGCAGAATGTGAGATGCTTTTGCAGCAAACTACTAGGATTATAATTACTTTAGTCCTTAATAACAAGAGACTAAATCAATTAGGCACTATGTTAGTCTGCCATTATACCCACAATAACTATCCATCATATCATGTTTGTTGTTCCAAAGAATTCACAGACATGCAATTGGGGAGTCATTTAGCCGATGGAGTCATAACCCAATTGAATGCTATTGATTTTGGATGTAATATTCATATGGACCAGGAACACATTTGTACATTTTTCTGTTGGACTAAATAAAAATTGAAAACATGAAATATGAATCTTCTTGTGTTACCGAAATATGGAGTGAACTGGGGAACAAACCCACACGGTTCCTTTTCAGCGCTGCCAGCAAAGACGAGCATGAATGCTCTCTGCTGCTGCACCAAACTGATGCAACTTTACAAATACTGTTACAAAATCAGAAAGTTACTACTCAGCGAGTCAAAGCCCTTCTGGCTTGAATGTTGTCATTATTGGAAATGTCAGTTATAACAGAAAAAATGACTCCTTTTCCTCACTGCATCGAAAATCCGCAGATTTGAGAGATGCTGCTTCTACTGGCTCCTTCTGCTCAAGCTGTGGTGATGTTTAGACAACACGTGCTCAGGAGGATAAAAGGTTGCATGTATTAGGTCCTGACAGGGTTGATTGACAGATGATGGATGGAATCACAAAAAATTCAAAAGAGGTTACTGGATCAGAAACACAAATGAGTTTAAGATATGTAAAGAAGTTTAAGTCGAGAGCAGTAAAGACACTGACAACCAAATTCCAGAGAGAAATGTAACAGAGGAAAAGAGACTTTCACAAGATAAGACTTGCGGAGTACATTAACAGTCAGGACATGGGAACGTTACCCCTCAACTTTTCTCTTTCAAACTCAAGTTCACACAGGCAGAGAGGAGCAAAGGCAACTTAAGTGTTATGGTTGATGTTTCAGCATAGCTCTGGTAAAGCAAAGTCTCCATAAAACAAAGGCCGACTATGTCCTCAGGTGAATTCTTTGACTCAAAGCCTCTGAAACTGACACTGGATCTGTTCAGTGACTATATTGTGGACTTGCTCTCAGGTAACATGCTCTCACACATAAAAGCATGAAGTCATAGAAAACATCCAATTCAAAGAACTAAACACCCACAAAGGTGTTTGCTTGAGGTGTAACACAAACACCGCGAGTCTAGCAGATGCCTCCATAAGCCACCTCCCCCTCCTCCACATTCTGCTTTACCTCTTCCTTCCCATTGCAAAGGATTAATGTTCATTACTCCAGTCTCCCAAGTCCCCACGGCCTAGTTAAAGCAATAAGATCTCATTGTCAAACAGTGACCAATCATAGTGGGGAGGTTAACCACTGCTGTTTGACCATTAACTAGATTAAACTCGGGGGGGCAGAAGAATGTTCTGGCAGATGGAGCAGGGAGATAGGGCATGAAATGTGGCTTAAAAGACACATTACTCACTGAGGTTCGGGAAAACCACTGAAGAAGTTTCCGTAAATAGAAAAAAACTCTGTTACCTAGTGAACTTCAAGTAACCCTCATCTCCTCCTTATCAGTATGTGATACAGATAAAAGAAGTAAAAATCCCTTGAGGCTCTACTATAGTGCAGCCCCACTATGAACCACAGACCAAATAAGTTCATTTACGAGTCCATTCACACCACCAGTTCTACAATTTTACTCTCTCCTTTCGCCATACCAGCCAAAGCCAGTGGTATGGAAAGACACAATGTGGTAATGGACCCCAAGTGTTAGTGTGTAAAGGAAGGGGGGTGACAGGGCTTTTTTGGAGGGGTTGCATTCAACAACTGCTGCTGAGGCAACTGTTGATGTCTGAAAAGCAACAGCTTGCAGGGCTCCCTGAGGACCTTCTGCCAGCCAACAGTCAGATGGAGGCTTTAAGGTTGGAGGGGCACAGGGGTTAGGATTTCTTCTCCACTGCCAAGAAAATGATCTCCTTGGCCACAGATGCAGGCTTTCTCCGTGACGTTCCCCATTCTTAATTGGCATTCGTCAATCCAGACACACTCAGCCTGACTGATCTTACTCCCACTATCTCTGCCTTTATCACTTTCGTTAGTTTTATCTGTCTCTTGGCTGCTATTTTATTGCCTAAAACTACTGCGCAGGACACAACTTGCGATTCCACATTGTGTGGTAGAAGCAAATGCCTGTAGCTCATTTTTGTTTTATGACAGAGGTTAAAACACTGGATAGATAAAAACAACTCAAGCCAAAGCTCCTGGTTTGTACCTTCCTCCCCCAAACACAGTGAGACATAATGGTTTTTATCTGCATTTTGCTTCGGCACTCTCATGCTAAATGCATTGGCAGCACTTAACCTCATCTCTTGAAAAAGCTTTGTGTGAATTTTCAATTTTGCTGCAACCCTGAATTGCAGCCGCCAGCCCCAATTTGCCACCACATATATACGTTTCGAAGCAAGGACGCACAATTAAAGAAGTGCTTCTTTTCAAGGTTGTTTTTTGAAATTACCCATTGCTGTCAACTTCCTCCCCTGGGATCAGAAGAACAAGACTACACGGTGGCAAGACAATAGTGAACTGTAATCATCTCTCATCCCATCCCTTGATCTGTCTCCGTCCTACCCTTCCTCTCTGCTTCCTTCCTTCGCTCTTTACACACCCACTAATGGCAAGCCATAAAACAAACAGGCCGAACCGTATGATTACACTGGTTACTGCTTAATATTTTTGGCATCATTATAGAGTACTAGCTTCAATAGTTTTCCCCTAAAACAAATCTAAATAAATATTTAAACGCATGAGTGCACTGGGAAATGCAAAACAAGGACGAGGCTAGTGAGGGAGGATGGTCATTCTTATTTTAAAATGACCAACTGTGGCCAAAAATCTGCCCTATAACAGCTCTAGAGATGGATGTAAAAGCAACCAGAAACCTCTCCAACAAAAAAAAAAAGACACGAAATCTTTATAACTCATAATGCAGGGTCATTTAAATAAAAAAAAATACAAATAAAGATAAAATATATGACGAACAACCAGACCAAGACAGCGTGTAAAGCAGACAGAGTGATACAAAGATGTGACAAGTAATCAGATATATGATTATAGAGTGAGAGATGGGAACATAGACAAAGCAAATCTGGAGAAACGTACCTTTGTTTGTTTGCTTACGTGTGTGTGTGTGTGTAATCACAGTTTTGCCTTTCCATTCTGACACTCTTGTCATATGTGAGAGTGACGAAAAACTTTTCCATTACATTTGTGGGCCACACCGTTCTCTCGTTCTTACTAACTGATTTTTCCAAGATCAACCACACAATCTACCATCTGTAGATTCCCAGTAGACTATCAGGGCTGAGTGCCAGCTCACAAGCTAACATTAGCACCCTATCGAACTGCTGCAAAGTGCTTTAATGTTTTACTCACTGTGAATTATAAACACTAGCGGGCACGCTAAAATTCCCTTCTCTAAACCCAGTGATTACTAAATGGACTTCCAGCCACAAGTCAAACCTGAATGTGCCCTTTACTTTGACTGAATAATGTTCAATTTGTGGCCGGAGGTTGTTCGACTGAGTCAAATCCATTTAAAGCACAAGAATGCAACCTGGCAGTGAAGAGACTCCAGCTTTTCACCTATAAAAATGCCTCGAGACGGTGAGGTGAAAAGCGCATTGTAACTGTTTGTTTATACGTGGATTACTGCCTGTGAAATGTGGTCAGAGGGGGCTTTAAAGTAAGAAAGGAAGTCCTTTTCCATAGAATTTGAGGTGACGACATACATAAACACACACATTGCTGGGCAAGCTATGACGAGTCCACAGGTATGCCCCTTACTCCATCAGTGATTTATTTAGTTACCGTCACACAGACACATATATTCCCAAACATCATAATTACAGCCTTTCCATTCCAAACCCACCTCCCCCAGAGGCCTAAATAACACTGAGGTAAGTATCTACCTTCTTCGCAGTATTGAACATCAGACTCCAGTGGAGTATGCATTAAACAGGTATCTATGTGTTTGGGTTCTGTCAGTACAAGCAAATCCATTATAGCATTCACAAATTTAGGAATGTATACAAGCTTGTTGTTGCACAAAATTCAAACCAAGCAGCCCAGGACAGCCGTGAAAAAGGTCTCCTTGCGGCTAAATGGCTCTTTTTCTGACCTAATACCATTATAATTACACATCGCTGCAGGGGGTGCAGTTTGAAGCTGGTCTGGCAGGGGGCACAGAAATTAAACGTGAGGAAATGACTGTGGGAATTAGGGCGGTGTTAGACAAAGAGACTGACCGTACATGTTAGAGGATAACACCTTGAACTCAGCTGACGCTTGTCACAATGATTCTCTCCACTTGTTCGTAACCATCTTGACTATCTTTTGTAGGTTTTACCATAATCCCACAGTCCTACTCATTAGGATTAAAAAAAAAGCTACAGTAACTTCATTGTGTGTGTGTTTTACAACACAAACGACACAAAAAAAACACTAACCAGAGAACTTGAGAAACTCTTTCTCAAGAATAGTGTGAGAAATGATAAAAAGATTATGGGCACAGGAATCACGTGTTCCTTTAAAATGCCACGGGCTTACGCAAATACCACAAACCAATTTTAATAAACTTATTTTTGACATATACACAACAACAACCAATGTTGACTACAAATCCATTCTATTAAAAGGCACTTTTTGAAGCGTGAAGGGTCCAGTTGTAAATAAAATATCCATTAAAGAAAGTGAACTTTAGGTAAAAAAGCTTAATGTTTGGTTCAAAATGACAGATTCTGTTTGATAGAACAGAACTCCATTTTTTTTTATTAGGGATGCCACAAAAATATATTGCAATGCAGGGAGTATAGTGTGAGAACGTCAACCACCATCATCTACACCAACACCACAGGCTCTTTCTAACACCACAGGTTGGTCACAGATAAGGAGTTAAGACGCACATGTACAGAAAATTCGCACAAAGTAATTCTTATCATTTTTGTCATACACACAATACCCACAAAGAACGCCCCGTTGACTTAAACTCTGCTTTTCTTTCTTGTTTTCTTTGCAGCGTATCTTTTAGGGTTATTGGTGGGTGATGGAGGGCTATTACCTGTAAGTATACTTAAAAAAGCCATACATTTCAGCAACTTTATTGCTTATATTTTACAAAAAAGGAACACAAAACACTAACTTCATCAACTGAATTTTTTCAAACTGCTTTTTTTTTTTGTCTTTGGTGTAAAAATTGTGTCGCTAATATCCGACAGACACATTTTTTTTCCATTGCCGATTCCTGTGGCAAATAATACAGGAGGAATGTGTGAGTGAACGGGTCAGTGGGTCAGTATGACTCAGGGCATCAGCACGCTGAGCACCTAAGGCTGATCCAGGCTGCCGTACAACACACACACATGTGTCACTTAAATAATTACTGGCATGTTTGTACAAGGGTGCATACGGCCCTTTTCCCTTTGAGTAAACTAAGAGCATGTGCATCCAACACATCCACTGCAGAGCTGCCTGCTGGATCCATGTGCACATCGATGGGAAAATCTAAAAAATAAATAAATAATAAATCATAAGCATCTGTGATCCTCTATAGACTGTTTTCTTTATTTCTCAGACTGTTATAGAAAAAGTAGAAATAAACTTCACTACAAGAAGAACAGTTTTACTGTACTTTTACTTTTTAACCTCAGACATAATTATCTTATAGTAGTCCAACTTTTCCAACGACTGTAATCCTCTCTGACCTTCTTCGTTGCACACTTTGAAGTTCTGTAACTCCTCACTTCCTTCACTGTTCCTGTCAAAATGTTTACAGTCAGTAGAGGGTGCTGTCATGGTATCTGTAGTTATCTATGAGTGGTTGTACCATTTGTAGATAACTTTTTTTCCCCATGCCCGAACAGCTGGTTGATATTTGTGCCTCTGTTCTATTTAGCTCAGGTTGATGATCACCAATGACACAGTTGGAGCTTGCACTGCTTGCAAGTAGAAAATGGAAATGCAAGTGGAAGTGAAATGCCCTGTCTGGCATTAAAGGTTAACTTCTCCTATATGCACAATGTCTACTTAAGACACAGCAGATTTGAAAATGTAGGTCTGTATGAAACAATCCCAAGACAACAAGATGCTATTATTAGACAAAGCCAAGGCAAAAAAAAAAAGGCAAAGAAAAAGAGAACTTTGACTTTATCTCTAAGGAAGAATAAGAAAGGAAAGATTTATCCTCAGACTTAAGCAGACCTTCCAGCAGCAACTCTAGGGCGTGGCAAAGAGGGGATGGGGCAGGCGGGCAGGGGGGAGCACAGCACCTGGAGCCAAGCCTTTAAATCAATGCGGCACAGCTGCGTGATGTGTGATGCACTACTTACTTCATTAATTACAGGGCACTTCTTTTTGTAGGTACCTGTGTAAAGCTCGATAAAGAGCAGACAGACTGCAAAGCACAACTGTAGTGATTTGATGCAGGGAACAGAGTGTGAGAAAAGATGAAAAGATAACCATCATCCTTCAGCTCATCTTAAGTGCTGGACCTACCTTACAGAAAATACCCACAAAGTCTATTATTGCCATAGACAACCACAAAGCAACCACTCTTGACTACACCTCTACCTTTCTCATACATTAGGTAAATGCTAAAAAAAAATAAAAAAAATCATGATGTAGTCCATGTTTTAAGGAAATTAAGCAGTGAAATATTACAGTGGTATTATTAGCAGAGACTCGCATCAGCTACACTTAGAACATCTATAAACCTGATGCAGCACCACATCATCTCTCTGAAATATGGGCTTTGATCCTGAACATCTCTCTGACAAAGAACATGCAAGGCCAAAATCAAGTTGCATTTAAACTGGCTTAGTTTCTCAGGCAGCACCTAGGGGTGCTTAGGGTAAGGCTCACTGCCAACACAGGAGACAGAAAATCCCGCAGATCAGACATCAAAGCGCTGGAAACTGCGCCGCAGCAGCCAGACGTGAATGAGACAGAATAAGAGAGGAGCAACATGGTCTTCACAATAAAAGCTTGTGACTTTCACTCCAGGGTAAGAGATTCACTGGGGTGATCAGAGGATTTCAAGCAGATTCCCTGTACAGCTACGGGCTACTTTATCTGAACTTGGACATCATATTTTGCTTGTTGTTGTTTTGTTTTGTTTTTTTTGGGGGGGGGGGCGTATTTTGTTTGTTTGTTTGTAAATCTAGCACAACAAATAAAAGTACCGCAGACAAAAAGTGCATTTAGGTGCAAAAATGCACCTCCCGCACATCCACACACAGCCGAAGGTGCGACATGCAACATCCCGTTAGTGAACAACTCATCGAGACTGCGCCACCTGTGACTGGTGCAGACCTGAACCGGGGATAAATCCGGTTTCCACTAGATTCGGTTTGTCCTTCTTCACTAATTTGTAAATAAGTCGATTACGGTTTCAGGAGAAAACAATAAATACAGACACAGGCGAACTTAATGAAATAGCTCAGAACTTAATAAGCCGCTGCGGCACGTAGCCGACAGACAGGTTTGTGGCTTAAGTGGCGGACATCTCAAAGTCGGACTCTCCTAAAAAAAAGAAAGTATACATTTTCAGCCCGAAGGCATAGAAATCCTGCCAGCACGCTGTCAACAGCGTGACAAAGTTAATCGGGAGGACTGAGTCCGTTTAAAATATAACGAAAAGTACTAAAGACACTTACCTTGAAATACCCAGAGGAGCAAGGTGCACAAGAGCAGCGTGCGTCCATATGTTATCCCGTCCATGGTCGCTTTTCCCAACTTTTTCGGGGAAATGTATTTGCTGTGTTTTTTTAAGGATGTACAGAGTGGAAATGTGGCACAGCAGCAAGTCGTTTCTTCTTTAAACGCTCCAAAGCTTTCTGAACCTCTCTCTCTCGCTCGCTCGCTCGCTCACTCTGCAAAATGAGTCCAGTGCTCTCTTCGTGTCTCTCTCTCTCACACACACACACACACACGGAAATCTGATGCTGGTGGCAGTCTACTTGGTTGATATATTTGCACAAAAGGTGACCCCCTCTCCGCTCAAAACAACCCCCTCCTATCTCTCTCTCTCTCTCTCTCTCTCTCTCTCTCTTTCTCTCTCACTCGCTTGCAGTGAAAAGACTTGCTTGACTAATCGTGGGCCTATATGTCCATGGGGGCCCGCAGGATCTCTTAAGGGGAAGTTAAAAGTGATTTTATCATGAGCTTCACTGACTCACAGCTCAAAAAGAGTACTCCTTTAGTAAAAAAGTAACTAAGCTTAGAAGGAACACGCTATAAAATGCATAAAGTTGAATCACAGTCAAAATTGATAATTCTGTTTGCCTAGAAAGCTTTGAATCCAATTTAGACATGGACTAAAGAATAAAGTATGTATTTTACTGGGGAACTGAGAAGGTAATGACTTTGCTAGATAAATAAATAAACGGCTTTAATAAAATAGGCTTTAGAACAACCAGGAAATGAACCCATCCCCATCCATAATATTCTTCTGAAATTTCCTGCCCTGCTTAGACCCTTCACGTGGAGCATCCCCAACTTACATACATTGCAAATAATGTTTTCATTTTCAAAGCAACTGGAGGCCATTTCTTGGGGCGAGATAAGCTGTCTGTCATTGACAGACATACCATTCATTCTTAGACATGAAATCTCGTCAGAATCTCTTTGGGTTTTTAAAGGGTGTGTCACCGCCTATTTTGGTATTTACTGCTCACATAAACAGATATCATGAGGATCTAAGTGGCTTATCCACAGTATAGTCATACAAGTCTTTGTGCTAGGACTGGATCTTGTTTGACCGATTAAACTGATTGATGTGAAATCCCATAAGCTTGGAGCTGAAAAACAAAAACCACTATGGGTTTATGATCGAAGATGTAATAAAAAAGAAAAACTTCATCTAAGCACACGACATAAACATCTCCCCAGCTGTAGTTTCTTTCTAGCGGGGGACTTGATGACTATGGAGCAGCTCTAAACAATCGGCACTCCCTGCAGGTAATAATAGCCCCTTGTGGAGCAGTTGCACTCAAAGACACGCATTCCAAACATAGTTGGCTCAAAAGTGCTGGTTAATATTTTTTCAGTCCTGTTCAAAGAGGAGAGGTGATAGGATACTTGCAAACTTGCTCTTCTTTAACCTCCTAGGACCTGGCATCTGCATATGGGGACATCACATTTTGGGTTGTCTAGACCACAATACTACATTTTGCTTTTTCAAATGGCTTTCAAATGTGCCACATTGCTCTAAGGGGCACAACTGTTGTTTCTCACCTTGTTTTTGTGCTCAGGAAAAATGCTGCTGTGTTCAAACACCAAATAAAGAGTTTTGCACATCATTACTAAATTGTGAAAATAGCAAAGAGAAATTAAAAATGCATGCCTTGAAAGACTTCATGTCTTCAGACGTTAACATAGACTTATTTATAGATTTAAATATGGATGTGATTTGTTGATGGGGTTGGCTGCATCCCAAACGACTCTTTCTACACTTGACAGGGCTACTGAAAATTAACTGACTATGGCAGCGAGTGCACCCTTACACACTTTGATTCTCTTAAACTCTCTTCTCTTTGCTGTATTTCTGGCTACGAAGGAGGGAGGGAAGAAACTCTTCCCATCAGCTATCTAATATCAATACAGCCACTCGTCCCTGCTATCGACCCAGTCATAATCATCTCTCCATGCTGTAGAGATCTACTAACAAGACTTCTGTCTTACAGTGAAAGAAGTAACCAGTCTTGCACCAACTTTAATAAGACTTATAAACCTGCATAGCTGTGGATGACATTGACTTATCCAAGAAGAGGGGATTTTTACAAAAGGCTTTTAGTCATAGATACAGTAGCTGTATTGACTCATTACCTAATGGAGCTGCAGCAGAAGGCAGAAGAGATTAGAATGAAAAAGTACAAAGTATGACACGCAAGTGGACTGTACAAGTCCATGCAATTGAGGAATGAAGTAATAAGCAGGTGGGAATGAGAGGGATAAGTAGTGTAGAGGTGAAGAATATGCAGGAAGAAAATAGTGGAAGGGAATGTTTCCAGTCAGTTATTACTAAAGTTATTAGTGTGGTTACTGTTTGCTGGAGCCAGCAGAAAGGTCATCATATCAGAATTCATATTTGTTGATTTGTTGAGGGTGACACAAAAGTGAAACATATCAAAAAATGAAACAAATTTTTGTTAAAACCACTTAAGATGAGAGGTCCTCTGAAATGGATGTACTTGTGCTTGTTTAAAAAAAATTGTGTTTCATGCACTTTAAGCCAACTAAATATGGAATTGGATATTCAAATGCTACTCAAGAATTACAGCTGTCATAAACAGATATAAACAGGCCGAGCCCTGTGAAAAATTATCGTGCTGGTATCTCGGCATAGCATTGAATTGGCCCCATATAACACCAATAGCCCACACTTTTTGAGAAGGCCGTTGCTTAATTTCCAGCCTTTAATTAAGATGATTTCTGCTTGCCTTTAAGTATTGCCGTTATGCTGATTTGTTTCTTAATAGCTGACTAAAAAATCTGAATGCACTCATTTAACCCATTTATTGCAGTTTCCTGGGATCTATTTCATAACTAGAGCAGAACAAGAAAGGTAACCCATGTGCCTGCTGTGTCTTCCAGCTTCATACAAGAATCTTAATATGTTTTCAAGCTAGGTGGGATTAAACATTCCCAGAATTCCTCCAAAAGGACATCCATTAAAAAATTAATAATGCCACAATTACTGCAACTCGCTCCATCTAAGTGAAAGAGTCTTACTCCAAGCACTGGATGTCCAGGGATCTTGCTCTGGAAAGGAAATGTATGCTAGCTGCTTTGGACATTATCCAAAGTTCATACACTTAGCCTAGGACTGGATTGCAGTTTGGCTGATAAATTAAAAGCGATGTTTTCAGACTCAGGTGTCTCTTTAACATCACATCCGGGTAGATTTTTATCTCTCCTGATTCCATCACTAACAAATATCAGAGAATGCTGAGTAGGACACTCCCTAATCCTAGGCTGCACTGATATCCATTTCATAAACAAAAGAACAGGTGCCCAGGTACAAGTTTTCAGAGACGATAGACATTAGATGGGGCTGGTGGATGGTGCTCTTTGGCTATACAACCAGCTTTCTTGTATCAACAGCCTTGTCACATATCCCCACACCAGCTTCTGACAAGAAACAGAGACATCAGCCTTCGTCAAGTTCAGGGAACAAGGACTGTGGTCGAAGTAGCCTCCGGTGTCTTTGCAAGAAAACAAAGACGGTCCACTCCGCTGCCACCAAGATGACTGGATAAGTGGAAAGTATGTTTATTGACCCATTGTTCACCATATTCAGATCATATGATAACATTTGCCAAGAGCAAAACATATACTCTTAACTGTGCCAGTAAAGTGGCCAATTTTTTATTTTATTTTACCTTTCTATTTTTTTCATTAGTATGCAAAAGGATTTTTAAACAAGTATCTTTAAAACACCTTGCAAAATTTACATTAATGTCGCAACTTGTAGGAATTCTGCAAGCACCAACGCTTGTCAGCATTTTCAGACACTCATTGAACATCCAAATAAGAAACTGACACACCTTCAAATACTGAACCCGACAGACTACTTTATAGTCCCTTGTTTTATGTGATTTCCCACCCTTACCCCATGTCAAAAATTAGGCTACCTGACAGAGAGAATATTTGACACATCAGCCTAAAGCAAAGGGATAAAGAGGAACTGAGACACAGAGACACTACAAAGGAAACAGAGATGTGTAATGAAAGAATAATGAAGGGAACAGATTAGAAGTGGAAGAGGAGGGAAGAACTGTAATTCCAAAGTCAAGGGATGGGTAACATATAGCCCTGGGGAATTATAGCAAAGTATAGGCAGAGAGAAAAAAGAGGGGAAAAGATAAAAAGTGAAGGTAGCTGTAATCTCGCATTAATTCTCATGTCCCCACATTGCAGAAACAAAGAATGATGTACTGTAACCCCATCTTTCACATCCCACCATGATTCTTTGATCTATCCTTTTGTTTCACTCTTGGCCTCTCTTTCTATATGTGCCCTCCATCTCTGTCCACTCCAGTGTCTCCATGTATCTCTATTACCCGCTTTCAACTGTTCTTCTTTTGGCCTCTTTCTTCTTGGCTGAGCAATAGATGATCACCTAGCTATTTCCAAAGCAATCATACATAGTGGCGTGTGAGTCACAGTGCAGGATTTGCACAGTGATGAAGCATTTCTGAGTGAAATGGAAACTCGCGATGATGCAGTCTCATATCACTCGTATTTCTTCCAAGTGGCTCTGTCGATCAATAGAGCGCCATCACTATGATTCACCTGACATCATTTCTGTTTTCTGTTCCAGTCACTTACCTAAATGGGCCCAACAAAAGGACTTTGTTAGAAAATATCTCTGGGTGGTGTGAATACAGTGTTGGTTCAAACCAGACAAAATGAAATTCAGCACTTTGTTAATTTTCCTAATCGGTGTGATTGGGACAATCCCCTTTAGTATATGTTTCTATCTTTTACAGTGGATTCTTCCTGACTCGGAGCCAGGCACCATACATAATACTAAACACTCTGACAGTAACTCTGTGGGAGGGAAATCTGTTATGCTCACTTTAGACAGGGCCAAGTTCCAGGAAATGATGCTGAACAATATAGTGGTCACACACCCGCCTCTGTGCCTACTGAGCAGGAAACTGCATCATAAAGTTCATCTCTGTGGTCAACGGCTGGCATCATCGATGACAATAAAAGGGTCATACAAGAACAAGGAGCAAGGGGCATAGAACAAATGCCCTTTATGATAGCATTGTACAGTACCGTTTTAATGCATAAGGATGGAATTATTCCGCCTACTGCAGCAGCAGAGAGTGATGATGTAATGTACAGTCAAATGTTGGAGCCACTCCATATAAAGTCCATCAATTTTCTACCACTTTTCCCAAGTTGGGCCTGGCAGTATCAGGCTAAAACTTGTAATCCAAGCACCTTTCTGCCCAGCAGTGTATTCCAGTCCTTTCTCAGAGATTTCTGTCCATATATCATCACAGTTATTGCAGCTTTGTCAGCTGCACAGTCACGATCCAAATCTCCAGTTGTACAACAACCCAAAGGTGTTCGATTGGAGGCTGTGGACTATTTTCATTGCCGTGTCTAAGAATCCAGTTGGAGATGATCAGTGCTTTGTGGCATGGTGCATTGTCCTGCTGGAAGCAGCCATCATCAGATGTGTACACTGGGGTTATAAAAGGATGAGCAACAATACTTAAATATTCGGTGGTGTTTAAATACTGCTCAGTTGTTACTTAGGGGCCCAAAGTATCCTAAAAGTATCTCCCACTCCATTACACCAAAAACAACAACCCTAGCCATTGATACAAAGCAGGATGGATGAATGTGTTTATATTGTTTACACCAAAACTGTCAAAACAACAAAAAAAAACTATAATTAAGACACAAACATTGCTTGCAGTTATTTTCAACAAAACAACGATAAACATAATGCGATGTATTTAATTCTATACATAATATGATATGAAATTAAACCACTATCTTTTGATTTCCCTTTTATAGCACACTCTAATTAATGCAGTGTATTTTTGCTCATTACAAAACATTACAAAGTAATAAATAGAAGCTGGTGGTTTTGAAAAGAAATGAAGTCTGGGCGCAGAAAGGATGAACAACAGAATGAACCAAAAGGGTTTTACAAGCAAGACCGTATAAACGAGGCTCTACAATATAATACATTTTTAGGCTTTTCATGCAGCTTACTCTTTTATGCTCTTGAACCAGGTTTTTGTGTGTGATGTCTTTAAATGCAATGCATGTAAATGCAGCTTTCAGAGGGAAATTAATTAGGAATCAGCTCTTTTGCCTTCAAAGTCTCTGCATTGCACTTTAGGTTGCTTACAAATACACACTCATAATCCTCCATGCCTGCTGGGCAGCATGGACTTTATCATGCCTACACCAACTCTATGTTGCCGTTGTCTCTGCATTCAAACCCTGAAGCTTTCAACATGAATACATAAACCATTTTGAAGAATATTAATCATCCACTCAATAAATTGTGGGCAACTGCAATTTCTCTGTGTCCTCCCTGGGGTTACAACAGCAGTATGAAAGTCTCACCATCCCTGTCAAGCCTAAATGGTGTATTTATAAGGACACTTTTATTTGCATCTTTAGCTGTTTTGGGTTTTTTCCCCCCAATGGGACCCAAAGCATTGTTATCTTGTAATTTAAATGCTATTTTGTTGTGTACATTCCCAAATGAACACACAAGTGCTTGTGCAAACACGCTGTGCTTTGAGCTCAAATCTATAAAGTATTGCAATCCAAAGTAAGACGCTCAACATTGGAAAAATTATGCCCTGACAGAAGTTGATGTTCTATCCATTATCTTATAACTGCCTCTACAGATAAAATAAATTATATATATTTCAGCTGTGTTCTATAATTCAGCTTCTTATAAATTCTAAAACACCAAAAGGAGATGTTTGATCAGGGCTGGTTTTCTGATTTATTATTTGGTGGTTTAGTAGTAAGTAGGTGGAATACTGAAGCTTTCAACTCCAGAACTTTTATGTTTACACAGTCTTTTAATTGCAATCTGATGACCAGCTTATGATTTTAGATAAACTATATTTGACCCCATGTTTCTGTTGTGCGCCCTGATTTTTTTCTTCTACCTATATGTTCATGTGTTTGTTTTCTGTATTTGGAGGGAGTGGCCCATCTATGTGTGTCCAACGAAGCTTAAGATATTGCATCTCTACTAATGTCACTCTTCACAACAGGGGTAAGACTGTCCCCTGAGACTCACAAGCTCCAAGACTGTGTCCATTGTGATTTATCTATTGACTGCCATATTAATCCCCAAACATCTTTCCCTGTTTTTCTCACTATTTCCGACACACTCCAGCATTTTCACTCTCACTCGTCCCTCCGTTCAGCCCATCTGTACCCCCACCTCCATCTCTCATCACATCCCTCCCTGTATCAATCGCTTTGAACCTACCTCTCTCTCCATCTCTGTTGCCCATAATGGGGGGTAATTATGGCATTACTGCCACAATGACTGTGCAGTGGGGTTGGGGAACCATGACACACGCTCACAGACTGTGGCCAAGTGTTGTCTTCAATAAAGACTTCTCTGGCTCCACAGGAGGGCATTAAGGAGGGGGTAGCTAGAAAAAGAAGGAAAATGGTGGTTTGTGAAGAGGTTATGTAAAGAATTAATTAGCGCAAGGGCACAGGAAAGATGAAGGCAAAAAGAAAAGCGGGAGCAGGTTAGTTCGATCTTTTTAAGGGTAGAGATAGTATGAAAAAAGAGAGAAGATTCAAGACAGTCTGGATCATAAGATATCGACAGAATGAAGGGAAACAGTAGGGGAGACTTATGTGCTTCAGACTGCATTAAATCAACTTGGGGCAGAAGATGTAGAGAGTGGAAAAGAAGAACAAGAATAGCTCAAAGAGAAGGCTTCTGTCAATAAAAGAAACAGTGAGTGCTTTGCAGGCTGATCAGTGGGTAGGTCCCCACTGATCAGCAGTGCAGTTTGTCTAACCTGACTTGCTGTGCTGTGCAGACCGTTTGGCATGATGAGATTTAATGCAACTCTGTTGCGGGTTGCCAACATGAATGAGACTAGCAGTAAGGCTGTATATTACCCTGCTGTGACAGAAGTGAGTGGGGGTTACTTTGCATTACATTAATTTCTATGTGAATGATGTGCACACAGAAACAGCCTTTTATATTTTCTGAATTTAGGAAGATTTTTGATTTTCAGTGATCTTGTAATTCAAGAATGTTCAATATGACAATAAAGATTTAATAGCTATACTAAGTGGTCAGTATGTTTTGTCATACCTCATTGCCTTCTTATAACCAAATTACTTCTGCTGCTGAGGCTGCCTGTTCAAATCAATATTTGTTATTTTAATCAACTGACAGCAGATGTTTTTGGGTTTGTTTGTTTTTTTGTTTTTTTACCATAAATGGGATTCGACTGACATCTGAGTGGCTCTCTGTACAGCACTTGAGCAGAGTGCATTAGGGACCCCGTCCCTCAACAATTACATCTATTAGTGTGTATGCTCGTGAATGTGTTTGTATCTGAACCCTCTACAGTGAGCCATGGTGGAAGATCATATGACAGCCAAACGTTCTCTGTGTGCAGTCACCCAAAAACAATACTGCACATTAATCATTTATAAGTTCGCCAACATGACTCGTGTTGTTCTTCTGTTAATTAACCAGAGTCTGATGTAATGGACATGGTCCTGCTTCTCAAGACTCATTCTTAGTGGTGACCTAGTGGTCTTGTGTCATCATTGCCAGGATGTGAGGGATGGTGACATAGCACTCAGCTATGCATGATGAGCAAAAAATCTCTGATCATGAGGTGTCTATGGTCATGAGGCAGGGGGCATGAAAGTGTATCATTCTGTTTGGTTTATTGAGTTTTCTGATGTGGTGTGTGAATCGGCTTTGTGCAAATTCTGTAAGAAATTGATTATTCAAAAGAAATCATTTTGAAGGTTTCTATTCTTGCAGCCTTTTCAGTTACAAAGAACACAAGAAACCCAGAGACCAACATGTTATTCAAATTTCAAGATGTGCTTTTCTCTTACCTCAAAATATACATCTCTGAATTGTCAATCCAAGTAAAAAGGCCTCTTTTTTAAGCTTTTTTCCCCCTACACACACACAATCAACTTTTCTTTTTTTTTTGATGGGCTTCACTATTTTGCTTTTTACATTTGATTTTATTCTAACCCGGAGTTTGATGGATGGACTTGATTTTCCTGTCACTTTGTTGTGTTCTTCTTGTTTGGAGATGCTGTGACCTGCAAAAACATGTCATTTTCCTCTATGCTCTACTCTAAGGCTGAATGACAATGAGCTTGAATTGAACGATTTCCCTCCCGTAAGTAACTGTTTCTTTCTTTATGACTGAATCCTCTAACTTCGGTTCTCTCTCTCTTTCTTTATCCCCCCCCATCTCCTGCCCATATAGTGTCTGAATGTACTTTCCGGAAAAAGTCAACTCTTACTCATCTGCATGCAGAGTGCCTTGGTTCCAGCTGTGAACGGAGGATTGAAATGGAAATGGGAATGAGAGAAAGAGCAGATTACGCTCCTCAAATGCATGCACTGCCTCCTGGCTGGCCCACCAGCTGAGTAGAGAGAGAGTGAGAAAAGAACATGGGTGGGTGGATGGATGATGGGGGGAGGGGGTTAAGGAAACAGAGTTAAACAGCAACAAAGTGAAGGGCGAGGAAATGTCGGGAGAAAGGTGAAAGAGCAAGAAAGGGAAGTAAAGTCGCTTTAGGTAAATGTAGAAAATTGAGATGACAGACCTAAAATTGTGTAAAACTCAATCAAGACCATCTCAAAGACACCAAATTTTCCCACACAGACAGAGAAGTGCCCTCACACACACAAACTCTAATGAGCGAGACAAGGTTCATGTGAACAAAGTCAGACTGGCCTCACAGATGGCCAGACCTTGAACCTCAGAAGCTGATTTGAAAAAATGCAGACAGAGGCAGAAAGGGATGATCAGCTGTGTACGTGCATGCTTGCAAAATTATACACTGTGTTGCAAAGAGAAAAAGACGCACATTGTTCTCTTCTGATAAACATGCAACAACCAGGTTTGTCTAAATGATACACAAAATGAAAGCATGGTTTAACTCCCAGATTGATAAAAGGCCAAAAATAAAAGAGAAGCATTCATTGACAGACACTTTAAATTGCAATCAAAATCTTGAAATGATCTTTAGTTTAACACATGCTTTTTAAATGTCAGGGTGCCTGTCAGTTTCATACATTGCTATTCATGAGATTTCCATGTGGCCTGTGTTACAGGACCTCAGCTGGAACAGTCAGATGGGGGAAAGGGGGAGCAGCGGAGACCAGGAGGGTGAGAAAAACTGCATAATGGAGAGTGAAAAAATATGAAATAATGAGAAGAGAAATTGAGACAGAGAGAAACCAGGAGAACAGTTTCTCTATCAGGGCCTAGAGAAGCGTGACCCTGCCTGCCCATTTTGGGCAGGCCCAGAGGCTAGTGCACAATGTTAACTGAATGTTCTAGCAAACGTCTGCCACAGCAGGACCCTGCTGTCAAATTAAATTCTCTCTCAGAAGATGGGTCCCAGTGGTGTGCCTGAATTTCCACGGAGGAAAAGTACTATTTCTATGATTGTTGTGAGTAGTCTAATGCAGCTTTTGGTATCCGCTTCTTCCTCACCCCGAAGTCATGAATCCAACGGGTCCCAAACGGCACCCAATCTCGTCTCACAAACTAGCAGCTGCAAAAGACTCCCTTCCAGAGTCATTATGTGCTTTTGGAGAAGAATTCAATTTTGTGGAAAAGTGCAGAAAAATGCCCAATCTGCATCAGCAGCTAGTTTCAAAACAGTAAATGAAGTGCAGAGCCGAGGAGTTTCTCACAAACCGTTCCGAAGAATTAACGAGAGGAGCAGCTTGGTAGTTAATAAGATTTCTGCAAACACAATCGCATGTCTGTCAGTTTTTGCATGCACACATTTACGCAGGCGGCGTCCACAGATTTTCACTCACACGGGAGCTGCCTATCCTCTCTTTGACATGCGCTTGCACACGCACAAGAGTCGGCAGCACAATGACAATATATATTTTACATATTTGTTTGTCTCACCTGAGTTGCAAAAGTAGCTTTAAAAAGTTTTTTTTTTTTTAAATTAGGTAAGGAAAAACCAACAAAAAAGTATGATTGCCTGCAAACTATATATTACAGCACATAATAATAGGGAAAAACAATAATATTAACAGAAAACAGTCTGGAGTAGTTACAGGTATGAGGGGAAATATGTGGGCATGTTGGGATTTGCACAAAGGGAGGCAGAGGACATCAGACTGAGACAAGGAGGTCACTGTGTGAAATAGACACATTGGGAATGCAGCAGTGTAACTAAAGTCTGAAACTGCAGTTCTCTAACCTCTGCAACCCTGGCTGCACGATATATATTTTACACTGACGTGTACCTACAAAAAGCACATACACAGCACACTGTGTTAGGTGTTGTGAATACATCTGGCAAATATGTGCATGGACAGTAAGTAAAGTCAGTCCTGTTTAAGGTAGTGGAAAACTGCATTACACCTACATTACTCATTAACATCATTACATCAAAATTTTCACATTTGAAAATAATGAAAGAAAAATTCAGAAATGGTAAAAGTGTTTCTTAAACAGTAGTTTATAGATCTATATACTTCATAAACTGTAAGTTTCTTGGTAGGAGAGACAATTTTGATGTCCAATAAAGTATGTTATTACCATATATCTTAGTAAACTTGAAACCATATAAAGTGATTTTTTTAAATATATACATAGATACATATAATAAGTGGTAGATGAACTATATAAAACATAGGTCTAACTAAAAATACTTGGTTAAAAGTCAAACTCCTGCAGTATTATCAGAACAACTGACTTAAAAGTAGGAGAAGTAGAAGCATGCAACTGGCATCACTAAAAAAACCAAAACAATAAGAACTAAAGCAATTGCAGCAATCTCATTCGCCACTTTCATCAATTCCCTTCTTAGAAACTGTAATTCAGTTTCAAGTTAATGTACTCATAAATTCCCTTAAATTGACAAAATGATTCATCTGCTTTATGCAAAAATCAACAAACCTTCCCTCAAAATAAATAATTGTTCTTGATTATTTGTCCTTTTTTTTTTTTTTGAAGAAGAAGAAGAAGAAGAAGAAGAAGAAGTGAAGAGACTTTTAGCAAACCTTATTTTTTTTTTAAGATGAAGCAAAGCAAAGCATGGCACAACGGCAAATCCAAAAGCTGGTGAGCTTTCAGTCCTGATAGGGACGGGGCAACACTGGGGGAAGGGCTAATGGGGTGCTAATGGCACTGAGGGATAAAAGGGAGTAAAGGAAAGAGGTTAGCACAAGGGGAAAACAGCCAAACAATAGAAAAAGTTGAAAGAGAAAGATCATTAGAGCAATGAAGAGGTAGCTGGAAGGATTGGTATGATTTCAGAGGGAGTAGGAGAAAGAGTGATGATTAAGAAGAAAGAAAGGAAGGAATGAAAGCGAGAAGCCAGAAACGGACTTTGAAATTCTCACCTCTTTAATAATTGTAAGAGCTGTGTTTACAACTGATCATTTTTATTTCTTTTATATAATTTGGATATTTAATACCTAATCTTCATCTTAAACAGTTTACCACAGCTGGGACGTTTCTGCCCATAATCTTCATTGGCACAAACCCAGAGAAAATCAGACTGTTTTTCAGTCTAGTGTTCATGTTCATAGTAAAACCAGCATGATGTGACATGCAGCAACAAAAAAAAATACAACGCAAGCTCAGCCAATCTGGAGGATCTCAGATATCACCTTATGCATGTGGAAATTCTAATAAACATTTCCACAGAAAAACATATTTTTTAAAAATGAATAAATATCTTACAGAGCTGTGTGTGAGAGAAGTGTGTGGAGTTTTAGATTCTGGCCCTGGGAAGCTGGTGGAAGCTCCACTGTTGGTTGGGTTCTTACATGGTTTGGACACTTTTTGACACCTCTGCTTGGCATTTCTTTGGAGATTTTCCCCTCCCTCCTACACTTAGAAAGATAGTGAGGGAGATAGAGGGATGATGGAGCACAGGACTCCAAACACACACACACACACACTTCGCCCTATCTCAGTCTGTCACTGTGTCAACTATCTCCACAGCCGTTCAGTGTCACACTGGTGTCTAGCTGTCTCCCTCTGTCAGTCTTTTGTTCTGTGCTGAAGAAAGCACAGGGCCGCAGCATCAAAGTATGAATGACTTGAAAGCTCTGATCTCAATGTGAGCACACACAAGCATGGGCACAGCTTAGAAAATAATATGGTCTGCATACACACATGTACAGAGAGCACACTGTGCAATTCAGTCGGTTCGGCTGGCTTTGTAGACAGCATCTGTTCTGCACCCCGTCATCTTCCCTTTGCACCCCACCCTCTGTGACAGGTGGAAGGGATTCAGACTCAAACGCTGAGGAGACACACACTAAACTCCACTGACACATGGTTAGTGTTTCGCCTACACACACACTCATATATACACACCTGCTGTGGTGCAGAGCTACAGTGCCCCGTGGTGCCAGGCAGGCTGAGCGGGACGTCGCATGTTTATACCACCTGCTCTTAGGCCAAACACGGGATGAGGGATTAGACCTGACAGCCCACAGAAGAACAGCAACATACAGTAGACAGATGTACGTCTATATACCACCCTTAAACTACCCAGGAAGTCAACCAGGTCAAACTAATTCTTTCTTCCATACGCACACACAACAAAACAGCAGGGCCGGCCATCAATCAGCCCCTCACGTACACTGGGAGATAAGTTTGTAAACCAGTCTTCTTATATCTCAGGAGTTTTCCTCCTCGCGGATTTGTAACACATAGGGCGGCATCTCGCCTCTCCACCAAAACAACACTGACCTTTTGGCCTCAGACTAATTTCTAAAAACACACTCTTGCAGACGAGGCCTGACCCTCACCACAGCACACGAACACACTCTACACCCAACTTGCTGTGCTTCTTTAACCAGTGGAATTTATAGTAAGATATAAATAAATCAATAAAACACAACATTAAATCGTCAAAAAGTAGACAAGAATGAATATCTCAGTTCCCACAAAATAAAAAAAAAAAGAGAAATGTGAAACAACCTCAAACAAACATATAAAGCCTGCATGAGACTGTGAATTTTAACTCCATAAAAAATAAAAAATCTGTGTGGTTTATGAAAGTAATGGAAAAAAAGTTATCTTGGCCAATTCTGCAGCATCTGGGTCAACTTTCCTGAGGAAAATACTATACAGGAGATGGGAATGCTGGGAAAAATTCCGAGGAATGTCTTGTCTTCTGGGGAAAATATGCCACAGGGCATAGAGCTGTGCGCTGACAGTGTGTGTGTGTGTATGTGTAGGAGCTCTCCTGATAGCTGTTCTATTTTGGAAAGACTTGTGCAGAGGATTCATTTCTTAGTTATCGGCTGTTTCCAACCCCGCAGAGGTGAGAGGCAGGTCTGCATCCATTCTCAGTGTGATCAAGCCGAGCTGCCAAAGAATTGGGAGAGCAAGTAGGTGCAGCCACCTCCGCACACACACGCGGCTCAACAATCCACTTGGTTGTGCATTTGTTAAAGCGGTAATTGTTCCACAGCAGTAATTGCCATAGTGAAGCCTGCTGATAATGACACTGCACACAATGAAAAACTGTTGCACAAACAAGTTGACTGACGGCAGCTGAAAATGTTTGGGGAGAGAGGCACGCATCACCAAATGTGGTTGCAGGAACTACACATACATTAACAAGCACACACACACACACACACAGAGGAACAGTAATAAGTGAACAAACATGAGACGTCCTCGGATAGATTCCATACATTTCTCTCTACCACTCAAGGACATGTTGATCCTCTCCCGTCTTCTAAATTGCGGGGTAGAACAAAAAGTGGGATCATGAAAAGGGGAGGAAGAGATGATGGGTTCAGGTGTTCAGGAACAGCTGGTCTCCAAATACAAACAGGAGGGAGGGGGCGGACAGAGGACAGGAAGATGGAAGGGATGACAGAGACAATGGGATAGGTGTATGAAATGATTAATATTTCCTGAGAAAAGCATAGTAATTGATGGAGACTGCTTATTATGATTGACATTATGAAAAGATGAGAAAAACAGGCAGTTGGATGGAGCGGCACACAATGATTTGTGTGTGCTGCACAGTGTGGACTGTACACACAGATACAGTGGATGACAGACTAGCAAACACAGCAGGCCTACTGTCCACAGATCAACAACACGCTATCTTTCAAACACAGGGCCAACTATAAGCTCACTCTCACACACAGACGGCAAGCTGTGCGAGCACACAAAGCTTAGTTTTTCCCCCCTTTTAAATATGGACATAATTGACATGAAATAAATCTGTATTCTCAAAAAGAGGACATAGATGTGTACTGCGCTACACCGTGACTAACGAGCCACGCACTCTTCATTTGGTTGTGCTTGTAATTTTTCGTTGCCCCAAGCCTTATGGAGACATGAAATGAGATTAAAGCATGAGAATTAAAATGCAGATGCGATGGTTTTCAGTTACTTGCCTGAATATTACATCCTGAAGCTGTTGTAATAAACATTTGAGAAGTTTTGTATAATGTTCTAGTTTAATTACTTTGGGGAAAACTCGTGGTTACAGAAAATTAACGAACACTAAAAACTAATAAACCAATTTCAAATTTAATAGGATACTGAAATGTAACTATATTACTGCACCTCTGGATGTGGATGAGGCCGTTTTTGTATTTATTTGAAAATAACTAATGCTTCAACACTTAATACTTACAAAAATCACCTCATAGCCTATTAATTCAAAGTATATGTATAGACAGATTCTATTGACTTTGGCACCCTCTGCAGGATTTTAGTGTCACTGACAAATTAGGCATGTAATCCATGATGCTGCTGGTCTGCCTTCATTCTTATGCAACAGAACATTCAACTGCACGTGTATTTTGAATACCAAGAAAACACTTCACATTTTTCATATATATACATATAAACTTAGATAACAGCTTTAGATCATCTCAAACCCAACTTGTCCTTTAAAACATAAAATTAAACTTAAAATGAATTGTCATGATTAAAATATAGATAACGCATCGCTCATGTAAATACCTCATGGTTAGTTTTCCCAACTATTGCCTCTGGGGTGGCAGTCATATGAAAAACACGTCAGATATTTTCCCTGTTGTACTAAAATTGTCGAGCACTCTTTATTAAATTTTGTTTTAATCTGTAGATGGCACTGTGGTCCCTGAATGAGGCTGCTAAACCATGACATCATTCTTTACAACTGAAATGTTAACTGGGTTCCTTATGGAAATGTAATCATCTGCCTTTGTTAAGTGAACAATTTCCAGTGGTTGTCATGGTATCAGCGATCAATCTGTACAAAGCACAAAGTGGCAAGAACAAAAGATTAATATGGATGGGAAAAGGGGCAATGTGACAGTGGAGAGTGTCTGGCCAGTGATGAGAAGCTGTATTGGCTTAGTGATGGATCAGCTCCCTGGAAGCCTTTTCAAACTGCCCGATGAAACAGCACCCAGTCGTCAAGCTTTTGGTAGCAAGAGGATATGAGGATATGAACAGAGCCCACAACCAATGGTCATTCACTGCCCTTTAGACAAAATGACATTTAGACCAGAGTGCCAGACATCAGCTAGGGATGAATTACTGCAAAGACTTCCCCTCTTTTAGAAAGCGTGGTTCATAATATTCAGGGAAATGGGCTTATCAGTTCATCTATAAAACTCATTCCAGTTCATTTGCCCAAAGACACGGATTGCATTAATGTCACTGGGTTCAAACTAATTGTTCATGCAAGTCACAAAAAAAAAAGAAAAAAATATCACCAGACACATTTGACTTTCTCCAAAAAAAGATTTATTAAACAGATTTCTTGTTTGCAGCTGCAACCTGTGGAGAAAAGAAAAGAGAAAAAAAAAACATGAGACATATCCAGGAGTTACATCCTGCACCAAATGAAAATCTCACACCTTTGAAAACATCCCTTCAAATCGAAATACAATTACTAGCAGTGTTAGTGGGGGGTATTTAATCAATTCATTAGGCTGCCATGGATGATGAAGATGATCTCAACTATTTAAACTAATTTTATTCAACAGCAATCAAATGAAAATTCACATCTATTTAATTCATTTATTTTTGAATGTCACTCACTCCACTGCGTTAATAGTCAGTCCACAACTTGAGGGAGCAAGATGCCATCAAAAATGTAATTTCACAGGGACTTGAGAGCAAACACAGTTTGGGAGAGGAACTGTTACTGCTGCTGCCAAAAATACACCATGAATAGCCTGATAATACATGGCAGAAACCTGACTTGCCAGGAAAAACATCTCTCATAAAAAGTCATCAGCAAGTACAACACACACGAGAGATTCTAGAGGTGGTAGGGGAGCCACACCAACAAGCTTCCTGCCAGTTTTTGTGCAGCAGGCAGGGCCTAGCCCAGGTCTGCTCATCTGCATACCGCTCATTAGCATGGGTAAACAAGGAGAAAACTGGTGCCATACGGCGGACTTGCCAAGCATGAAATTCCCTCCTCATGTTTACCCCTTTTACCCTTGGATTATCACAACATTGCTGACTCTCTCCTGATTTTTGACAAGGCCCAAGTGTGATTTGTTTTTTAGCGAAGGCTAACAAACAATTCTAGGAGTGTGCCACACAAGACGCATAACTCAGCTGGCTGGCAGGGGGAAAAAATTTGCCCAAGGACAAGTGCTTTAAAAAACCTTGCATGCCAAAGTGATGGGGGCAATGTACTCCCACAACAGACAAGGTGTCGCATCAAAGCAGAGGATGATATTTCTGTGATGATCACACACTTTTAAGGCACCACCCTGTGTCTGTCAGAACGTCACATAAAATGACAGAGAGCATCATACAAAATCAGTCACAGGAAACAACCTTTGCCTGGCCAGCATGAGGTTGTGCTGACATTTAACAGCTGGGGAGCCAGATAGTGGACCGCTTCTTTTCTAGCAATTCCATCAGGCTGGAACTAGAGCTGGCTGACATATCACAGAGTAACATGTTAGATACCATGTGATTTAAAGCATAGGCTTAATATTGAAGCTTGGTCCGTAACACTGGTTACTATAGAAAATGTGTTTTTTGACAAACATTTTACATCTGATTTCAGTAGCTACAGATCAGTTTCAGATTTACCTCAGTGGCTGCAGCTTTTTACATTTGCAGCTGAGACTCATTCCCCACAAGAGACGCCAAAGTTGTCTTAAAGGGATAGGCTCACTAAGCAGACTTGCGCACTTTTAACAGTGTGTATACATAATGAAAGATCTTAAGTGAAGTTCATTTCACCCACAGGTACCTCTGCATAGTCGATTTGGAAGTCTTTCCTGAATCAACAACCAAGGGATATTTCTCCCCTCGTCTCAAACTGGGGATTTTTTGCATGTTAGGCAAATGTCTCTACAAATAATCAAAACCTACCCATCTCAATTAGATGCTTTTATTTGATTTACTATGTCTAAACATCCTCAACCATTAATGCTACTTCAGTGCGTTAAGCCTGTTTTACAGTACTATGTTTATGTCCATCTGCACAGGTATTTGCAAATGGAAACACAAAAGCCCAATAGCATGGGCCTCAAAATGGATAATGCTGTGAGTAAGACAAGTGCTGATAGGTTGAGGGTTGGACCAAAAATAGAAAGAGCCATACCACAAATATAAATGTAAAAAAGCCAGAAATGGGCAGAATGAAAGTGACTCAGTCTCATTTTAACTCTTTATACGTTACAACTGCCATTCTCTGTGGTTTGCTGACAAACCAACAGCAGCACAAGAAAGTAGCCACAGACCCATTGGTTGTGACACTGCCCCCAGGTGACAGAAAACAGGTTGTGCACAGAACCCACACAAAAGGGCAGACACACAAAACAAACAGAAAAAAAAAGCTACGAGAGGTTCAGCTGGATCTTCTCAAACTGAACACTGCAAGTTGAATACTTGAATATAATACCAGCAGCACTTTAGCGCGACTATGTCACTAGCTGCTGGCACTTAATATATTCAACTTGCAGAGCACCTAAATATATTTATTAAATAAATTCTAGCTGTAAGATGACCATTTGATACACATTCAAGCCAAAAAACACGTATCGATGCCACAAAAAATGTAAAAAGAATCTTAATTGTTGCTGATCCAATTACAACGCATACAACTGAGCTGAACAGTTCAATAAAACACAGCAAAAAAGTGGCAGAGAAAGTGAGCCATGGTCATGGTGTTCTAAAGCAGACAGCTTGTCATGTTAACAAATAACAAGCACAATAATTGGTGTACTGATTAGTGACAGATACAGTGCAAATTATATTATCTGAGATCAGTATGGCCCATTAGTCCATCTCCTCATCTATGTGTATAGTCTTAATTTATTGCTAGATTAAAAAGAGGGGAAAAATGCTGAACTGGACATTGCAACCAAGAGCATTAATATTACTTAACATTACCAAATTCATTGGAACATTTTAGATCGTTAATTGTCCTCAGAATATTTAGCTACAACCCATTTATGTCCCCCTCTAGGCTTTGTGCAGTTTGCGCAGGGTTTTAGACCCCTTGAATATGTCATGCCTCAACTGTGGAAGGTGAAGACCACATAGCCATCTCGGAATAAAAGGTTTTATTAGGGTCAATTAATCAGTTGAATTACTTTCATATGTATGGAAACTTCTGAGCATTTAGTCAGTTTGGTGAATTTAACACAATAAGTTAGTTTCTCACCTGGCCAGCAATTCTGTCCAGATCTCTGGTTCCCTGGGAGGTCAGTCTGCGACCACTGTGATTAAAAAGAAAGAAAAAGGAAAAAGGTAGAAATTAGTTGATACAATAGAATACCACTCACCACCTAGAAAAATGCTTAAGCCTACAATAATGACTTTATGCCACACTAACCACAGCATTACAGTAAAGAAGCCACTGAACAATTATCCTCCACAGAACTTAATTTTCTTGCTCACTTCTACCCCAAGCCAATCAATTTGCCCTGTTGTTACAGAGCGATTAAATCTTTACTGAAGTCTCAACAAAAAAAAAGATTTTTACATCACGCGTTTACTGATTGCAGTTATCCACATCACATAAGCTGCCCTGTTTCACTTCAACAAAAGTAAACTAAAACACTTTTGCTAAGTTTTGCAAGAATGAGTAACAGCATGTATAGAGCCATTGGTGTAGGTGTGTACTGCGGTGCCCACGGTACCCATAAAATAAAACATGAAGAAAAAAAATCAATTCAAAACAATATTTTGGCACTTTCTTGAACTCACCAAGTATCAAAATATCCACCGTCAGTTATCTGGCATCTCACTGTCTTATCAGCAAAAAAAAGCTGTGCAAGAGTATGCTACTTAGGGCACTTAAGCTTCATACTCAAATGTTGCAGCTAATTGGTCACTGTGTGCACTCTGAGGTTTTGTGTGGGCAGCTAGAACTCATCTGGTAGTGCTGGTCATCAACCAATTCAAACATCATTGGATCAATCCCTGACTCCTCTAGGAGCTTGCCAAAGTAAAATTAGGCAAACTACTGAGCCCCGAGTTATCCTGAGGTGCATCCACTGCAGTGCGAGTGCAACTGCAACGGTTACAAAGCAAATAAATAAAAACAGTGTATGATTGTGTGAATGAGTGCTACAAATACTCAATTACCGTAGGTGGAAAGGTGGTGTATAGCTATGCAAGTTCATTTCCCATGATGTCCAATAATATTGGTAAACAGAATCTAGAGGTACAAATTAATCTCTTTTTAACATCCCTTAAATCAAACTTAAGACCAAATTTGTGGTGGAAATACACATTACGAAACCATACTGTAATGTACTGTGACTAAAAACGCCTGGGGTGGAAGTTATTAACTAAAGCAGTTCTCTTAAGGTCGGTCAAAATGTTCTATTCCAACCAAACTGGATGCACAGCGTTAAGGGGGCACGCTTTATCAATAGCATCTCAGAATTTAACTCTTACGCTCCCCAGTGACTCCAAGTGAACGTATACGTACAATGGGCAACTAGAGACACATGCATTAAAAGCTTCAACAGTTCAAGCTACATTTACACTAACTGAATGTGGGTGCTCCTGAAGTCTCCTCTGGACACAACAGAAAAAAGATGACTGACACAGGCGTTGCTGGCCTTATAATTCAGTATCTCTTGTCCTGTATTACTAGGCTCAGAACACGTTCAGGTAAGCCTTGAGCTTCCATATTAGCGTCAAGAAAATGGATCCCTTTCCCAACCTTGACTAAAATACTTTATTTAAGGTGAACTTTAATATCAATATGTATACCGTGTTCATTGACCTAGTGCTCCACCATGCCCTGGCAGCTGAGTTGGGTACTTCTCATTCCATCAAAAGCTGATTACCACTTGCAAATAAATTCACATGTATAAAATATACAAACTATTCCTCGGTGAGTCAATTATTTCACCCATCTCTAAGCATCATGCACATGCTAACATACATGCAATCAGCTTTCTTGACTGGCTTTAAATGTTAGGTGTTAGAGATGCCCCGATACCATGCTTTCTTGGTAGGGCAACCAGGAGGTGGGCTATATTATGCCGACTTGCTCACCAAATTATTCCTTGCATCACAGGTATTCAGACATTACATGTAGTGTTAAGTCTATCAGACAGTGCTTTTGCATTCACCGCTGTCTGATAATATCTAGTAAGGGCTGGGGCTAAAGTGTATTCATCCAATAAAAATGGTAAGAACAGGCCCTTACCCATTGGGATCCTTCTCAATCATCTTGAGAAACTCAAGAGCCTGCAGCACCTTGCGAGCCACATTCTTTGATCCTACACTGTAGTGGGCAGGGCAGACACCATTCCTCTTGCGACTGCCATAGATCTTGGTCATGGAGCCAACACCAGCACCACCACGGAGGTAAAGGTGACGAACAGTGGATGCTGCAGAAGCAAGAGAGATGACGGTGATGTCATATAATCAATATTTAGAACGTGAAACATTAAGCATTGTACAGTGTGAATGATCAAATGATCAGCATTTACAGTCTGTGGCATTCAAAAACCTTTTACAAACTAAAAGCACATTTGCATATCAAACCGCCCCATCTCAAAGCATCATTTAAACATATTAATGAAAAGATCTTGTGGGAATACAAGCCGGAAGCTGCAATAAGTCTCAGGGGAACTTTTGAAAACTTTGGTAATTTAAAAAAAACAACTTGAAAAACTTACCAGCTCTGATGTAGAACCAGTTCTCATCACTGGGGGCCAGCTCCTTGTGCTTACCGAGCTTGACAAGGTCCACCCAGTCAGGCACCTTCAGTTTTCCTGACCTGGTGACAGAAAAGGTCCATCAGTATGAACTAGAGCTATGAACTACATCAGAGCGCTATATCAATTTGTTCAGTGGGCCAGCATACGTTAAACTAAAACAGCGTCACACAATCAGATTTAAAAAGACGTCAATGAAAAGTAAAGCCGCTCAGTGGAGCATACTACACACAACATATTGACAAGTTTTGAAAATGTAAAGAAAATAAACTTACTTCTTCAGGAAGGCCGCCAGGGCACGGACAAACTCCTGCTGGTTAACGTCTTTCACTGTGACACCTGGCATCTGAATAAGAATAAAACATTAATACACACAAACTAACGTATTTCTAGTAAATAAGCAATACATCAGACCAGCAGCTCTTATAAAAGCTCTAAGATTAAGCTGCTTACCGCCTCAAACCAGGGGAACCCTTAAACATCAATGCCAATTAGCTTCAAAGAATACGAAGCTTAAGTTAATTAATAAACTGCATCAAGAAAAGAAACACTTTAAAATAATAATATGCTGCAAAAAAGTCTTGAACTGTCTACATGTGTACGACTCTCGGTGAAATTGCACGCTTTCAACCGGTGTTTTAGCTTCATGTGCGCGAAATGACTGCACATTCAGCCACACTTCGTTTTCAATTGTTATCCTTACGAGCTAAAAATCGACAAATAACAAACAACTGTTCAACCGATACACGATATCACCTCTCGTAATATTAATATTCATATATTCTACTATACAACACAAAAGCAAATTAGGACAACTAGCCATTCTTAAGCAGGCCTCAACGAGGTAGCATGGGGGCAGCCATTACTAGCAGATATGATATGAGAGCAACATTCAAATACAATTCTCGAATAAACTTATTAATACGCCCATAAACCTCGTGTAAAGCCTAGCCATTTTAATCATCTGTAATTTATACTTTAACAGACCGCGTTTAAAGAACATTTGCTTGCATTTTGAACACATTTAGTGTCAAATAATAGAGGAGTGAAAAATGCGGCGTTACCTTGCTTGTGGACAGCGAAGGGAAGAGGGTGGAACGGGGTTTCCAACCCATGATAGAACGGGCAAATCTCGTTTTTTTACGCGAGACCAGCGCGTTGTTTTTTCCAACGATGCCGCTCATCACAGGTCTCAACCTTCCCCATTTAGAGAAAATCTATTCCCTCTATCCATCTTCGACTCACCTTTGTTCATCATTTAGGCTATTTATTATCATCTACATAAATAAATTAGATTATTCAGAAATTGCATACTAGTGTTACAAGTTGTACTTTACATAGTATTTAATCAGTTTTTGTTCATTTATTCTCATCTGTTTTTATCAAAGAAAAAAATCTGCTTGCTTTCATCCTTCTCTCATTGAGATCTCCACTTATCTCACACTTAACTATGGCTGCATTTAAAATGGCAGCAGGCAATAGTTAG
>VUQR01016151.1:0-12637 GCA_015108515.1 Hemichromis elongatus
CAGAGTTTTGGTAGTATTTATTCAGTATTTTCAAAGCACCTTGAGGTAACTGTTGCTTTGATTAGGTGCTATATAAATAAAATTAAATATAACTGGGTTACCTTCCCATTAAGTCTATTAAGTCCATAGCATTTAAACGGCTACAGCAAGACGTGTGTTAACATTCTGGCTTTCAGGATTACACCTTCACAAACTAAACGTGTGTGTGGGAATTTTTCGTTATCCTGTATGTAATTTGCATCATTTTTTGTGTCATCTTTTATTTCTCACATCCAATCAATATTTTAACCTAAAGCATAAAACATTTAAGTAAAATGATTACAGAAAACAATCTGTCAAAACTGTGTATTCCTCAGAGGAGTGAACGCCACGTAAAGCTCGTCCCACATGCACTCTGGTACGTGTAGTCTTTCAAACACGTTTTCCTGTCTACAGCACGTGCATACAACTACACTTCCCGTAATGCACGTGCGTGAAGCTGTCTGGGAGACGGTGAGTGAGTCCAACATTTACTCGTTTTGAACGTGCGTTTAACACGAGCTCATCCTGTCGGTGTTTCTGTTGTTTTAACTGCCAACGTGTCCGTGGTTTTCTTTGTTGATTTTTTTGGTCTGTACCGAATAATAACGGTGCAAGACTCGGCACCGGGTTTTACTGTGCTCCACGTGACAATGTATACATCCGCGAGCACAACAGTCCCATGAAACGAGCCAGTCTTGCTAGCTTAAGGCTCCGTGTGTTCAAAGTAAATATATTGAGAGTCGTCTAGGACGACACTAACACGCAAACATCCACTAACCGTTCCGTGTAGTCAGCTTGGCTTAAAGTCACTGCCCTTGTGCTGCTCACAACGTTTATACGGGAACACTGCCCACTCTGAGGGTTTGTTGTGCTGTGGGAGCTTTTGCCTGCCACGATTAGTTTACCTGTCACTGGAGATAAGGGGCTGGTCACGATGATGAAACACGGGACTGCACCTACTGCATTCATGGGGCACAATGGTTCCGTAAACGATTTTACTGTCAGAAAATTGTGTCCTTTTTTTAAGAAATGTGTTCTATCCCTTCAGTGAGTTGAACATTCAGTGCTAAGGAGAAAAGAAACTGAGATTTTACCTTTAATGTATTGCATTCTGTCAGGCTATGCTTGTCCTTGGTGAAGCCACTTTACCGTACGTGTTGGGATCTTTAATTATTGCAGCTTGAATACTTAAAAAATGAGCACTGCACCCCCCACCCCCCGTTTTTAAATCTATTCCATTTATATTAATCCCCATTTTGAGGTCCTAAACATTCTCTGATAAGGGCCCAGACCTGAGCAAGTGTATAGTCACGTTTGATGATGGTCACAGTGCCACCTAGTTGCAACAGGAAATATAATGTTTCCACTTAAACCGTAATGCTTAGTGCATCGTATTTGGCAATACAGTTTTTTTTGTGAGTTTTCAAGACTGTTACATCATCAGTATGACCTCCCGCATAGAAGGTAGCTCAGTAGGTAGCCTCGTGATCGAAAGGTCGGGGGTTCTAATCCACTGAACGGCTACCCTGAGGTACCCCTCAGCAAGGTACTGTCCCTACACACTGCTCCCCGGGCGCAATAAAGTATTGATCCCCATTATTATTATTATCATTATTATTACAATACATCTTTAAACAACTCTAAAAAATGTCAGATATAGCAAATATGATGCAAATTCTAAATCATATACAGAAATTAAAATTTTTAAACAAATTTATCCGATGGTTCAACTTTGAATTTTCTAGGGATTATTTCTTAATTAATTTTTCTTAAGACACAGCTTCAAGGTGAATGAAGAAAGTACTAAACTTAGAAAACCCTGAAACCCTGCTCTAACTGTGGTCTAACTTGACCTGTAAAACTGTGTTGTCATCAAATGGCATGGCTCAAAGGCACGATGAAGCACCTGTACGCATTGTTCCGTCTGCCAAACTTCACGTTTCACTACAGTCCTAACCCGAGTAGAACTTTATGGGATAGTTTGAGCTCGACTAAGTAATTTAATGTTTTATTAGTTATTTTGATGGACTCCTCCTTATGCGCTGACTGTATTCACCTCATGAGGTTTTAATAAACGTTAGACTTTATGATGCATTTGTGTGAACTAGTGGTGTGCTATACTGCATATTTTGGTATTGATCCGATTGCCAAGTAAATACGGGCCAGTATCGCTGATATCGATACCAATACTTTTTAATAAATAAGGTGGATGCATCATTGAATTGCTAAAATTCAATTAATTTTCATGACCTTAAGTGTTTTTTTATGATGTTTCCTTTTTTATTATTAAATAGTTAAAACCCAGGACATAATTAGGACAAAGATTATAATTAAATAGAAAATACTTTACTATTGTGGCTGGTCTGTGATGCTGCTGCAGGTGAGATGGACTCACCTGCACTGTATCTACAATCACACCTCACCAGCTTAAAACCTGTGGTCTGCTTGTGGTGTTGTTGTTGGCAGTGGTGATGTGTGGGAGAGCTGCACCCGTTGAATGTACTGTTACAGCAACCGTGTGATTATTGTAAGAATAAAGATGCCATCAAGTCTGCCATGTTTTTTTTTTTGTTTTTTTTTAGAAAAATCTTAAATAGTGCGCAGTAAACACAATTAAAACAAGTACTGATTAGAAACTCTAATACAAAAATTACAATTTAAATTCTCAACAACAACAAAAAAAAATGGTGAAAATTCAAATATGTAAAGGAACTTAACAACCCCCAAAGCATCTAAGTCACATCACGTGACAGCGCAACATCTAAACACAAGAGGGAGGGGAGGGGGAGCAAAGTGTGCTGGCTCTGTGCTTACACAGTGTCCAGCAACCTGGCTGTTTCGTCTTTTCTGAAAGCACAGCATTGCAAACAAGAGGAGAGCTTAAAGTAAAGAATCGATCTCACCAGGCTTGTATCGATCTGATACCGATGTCTACTTGGTATCGATATTTGGATCGATCTGCCCACCACTAGTGTGAACATTGAGTTTGAACTTAATGATGCCCCCTGGTGGCATGACAATCTGGCAAGAAACAAGAAGTTGTTGAGGGACTAGGATAGCTTGAAAAGTCATGAAACCCAGAGGTGTGGACTTGAGTCACATGACTTGGACTCGTGTCATTAATTTTATGACTTCAGACTTGACTTGAAAAAATGTTGTAAGACTTGGACTTGACTTGGACTTTTACACCAATGACTTGGGACTTAATTTGGACTTGAACCGGTTTACTTGAAAAGACTTGATACTTCACCCAGTGCTGAACTGGCAATTTTTTTTGTTTTTTTTTTGTAAGGGTATAATTGGTCATGATCGAGTCTGTGCTGGACAAATTACAGCTGATGAGGTCGAATTTTTGAGACAAAAAGGAACGTGATCTGTCCCGTAATAAAATGAAAAAAAAAGACACAAAGCCGGAGCTTTTTGCTTCGTCTTTACGCTGCTGCCTCTTCTTGTCTAATCCTCTCCCCCTCCCTCTCCTGTTGCTGTGTCAATCACGAAACTGATCAATGATCAGCTGATCGGCTTTTCTGTCGCAAGTCCCGTCTCTCGTTTGTTTATTGCCCACTTTGCACCAGAAAGAGGAAACTAGTGGATGCCGCGCTAGAAACAACAGCAGCATGTTTAAGCTTGATAAGCTGTTGTTAGAATTTATTTAATATTACTTCCTAGTATCAGCTGATGTTTGCTGGAGCCACGGCCGGTGTTGCAGATCTACTGGCGTTGGTCGAACAGATGTGTGGTAGACTTGCTTTTCAGGAGCTGCTACCAACAAACCAGCAAATAAACACTGTATACAATATATGTAAACAATATATATATAATATATATATATATAATATATAATACTGTATATACATTCATTAATAGATTACAGTTTTTGCCTGTCCTGTTCGGCACAAGTAACAGGAACGCGAAAGGTAACCTTCCACGTCCCTATGACACGCGCCAGATTAGAATCCAATAGAATGACCTGTTGATTGGACAGCTTGGCTTTAGTCATGCCATCATGGGTTCTTGTTTAAAATGAGCAATGAGTACACAACTACTAGTCACAGTAACTGTGGTCAAGACTTACTACTATATTTACTAGTGTGAAAATACTGTTGTCCACAAAAAACAAAACCAAACAAAAAAAAAACTGCCTGTTTTTGTGTAGAATAGAGAAACAGAACAACACATAACTTTTGGCTGAAATGAAGTAGTTTTACCATCTCTGAGCAGCAAATACTGCAGTTGTTTGTTTAGAATGACGGTGATAGACAAAGTATTCACGAGGACTACTGTGAGCAGCATAAGAACAGCAGCATTAACCATATATGTGTATTAAACTAAGTTTACACACACAGTGGAGCACAGGTGGAGTGGTCTAGAGTACTTGACTTTCATATCACTACAGTAGCTCTAAACACTTGCATAATACAAATCAGAAAGCCTTTAGCTCTGGGCAAAGCGAAGAAGTGAGGTTGAGTAAATGCAAGCACATCCAATATTAGCTGCAGAAAGAATTCTGAACAGTTGTTGCTGTTTTTGCTTAAATGCTTGACCTGATGCAGAGGTATAATGGCACTCCTCATTCATTCCACTGTAAAACACCTGCTAACGCAGCAGTCTACTGGTTTTACAGTTGTTACTGGTCATTACTCTTCCTTTGCTTTACTTTATTGATTTATATAGCACTCTTCACAGGATAAAAACACAAAAGTGCTTCAAAATAATATAAAACAGATTAACGTAAAACAGCACAATCAAACAGCACAAATCTAATTAAAAGCTAGTCTAAATAAATAATTCTTAAGATGATGTTTAAAAGAAGAAATACAATCCAGGCAATGTGAAGATAGAGGGAGAGAAATCCACAACCTGGGGGACACCGGTCTAAAAGATCTATCTCCTCTATTTATAAAACGTTTTCGGGGAACTACCAACGGCCTTTGATGGGATGATCTCAGGCTGCGAGAGGGAGTGTGGGGTTCTGAAAGATCAGAAATATAGACAGGAGCAACATGATTCAAAGCTTTAAAAGTCAGTGCTAAGATTTTAAAATGAATTCTAAAATGTAACCAGGAAGCCAGTGTAATGAATGCAAAACTGGTGTAATGTGCTCTCTTTTTCGTGTCTTTGTTAAAAGCCTTGCCGCAGCATTCTGGACTGACTGGAGACGGTCAGGATTCTTTTTGCTCAAACAAAGAAAAAGACTGTTACACTAATCTAAGAGAGGATAAATAAAAGCATGAATAATCATTTCTAACTCAGATTTAGACAAAAAAAAGTTTGGAGTTATTTCTTCTTTCTTCTTAGCTGAAAAATGTAGTTCCTAATTAACTGTCGAGTGTTGCTCTAGGGACATGCCAGAATCACAGAATCAAAAACAACACTGAGATACCTGAGGCTTGGGTGGACAGATGAGCCAAAAGAACCAAGATGCTGTTTGATTATAGATATCTGGCTGTCAGGGGCAATAATTTATGTTTCTGACTTCTCAGAGTTCAACTGCAAGGAGTTGTCCCCAAGCCACTGTTCAATGGAAGCTAAACATTTTATTAAAGAGGACAGTTAATGGACTTTCATCAGCTTAAAAGAGCAGTAGAGCTGAATATCATCAGCATAAAAGTGATAAGACACATCAGGGAACTGCCTAATTATAAGTCCTGGGGGTAACATGTACAAGAGAAAAGGAATCGGTCCCAGAACTGAACCCTGTGGGACCCCACATGTCAGGTCCTTAGAGTGTGACATAAACTGATTTTCAAAGACACTAAAAGACCTGTTGGAAAGGTTTGACTGAAACCACTCCAGAGCCAGACCGGACATTCCGACTATGTCCCGGAGCCTGTTAATCAGGATGGAATGGTCAACGGTGTCAAAGGCAGATGTGAAGTCCATTGTAAACATTGTAAACTAGACCTCATTGGACCAACTTTTCACCAGTATGTTAATTTGTGCCACTGGTACTAGACCTATTTTATGAAGATGCTGCTAATGCAGATGCACAGGCTAAACCGGAGCCGGCTCTCTTTCTTAAGGAAGCTGAGACCCTCAAGTCTACGTGGCAACATGATGATTTCCTGTCACTTGGTTTTGGCAACCATCATGAACCCTGCTGTGTTCTGCTTGAAGAGAAGCATTAGAGCTGGTGACTGAATAAAGCTAGCTCTGTGATTGGCTGCAAACTGGACATTTTTAAAGAGGAGGTGTAGTGAACAAAGTGATCTCCATCACAGTGGAGCTCCTTCTCTGACAGACTGACTTAGCTCTGCTAAGTCTGAGATCAGACAAGAACTCATGCATACAAGTTGTTATCACCCTCTATTTGTTATAACATCATCCTATGGTTGTGGCAGCTGTTTTCTAGATGGAAATGTTCAAAAGTTAGAGGATTTGTTGCTGCTGTCGCATACAAAAAATTAGGCAGACTTACTCGGCTCTAACACGACAAAGGATTTTAGATGGTTTCATAAATTAAACATCAGTGTTGCCATTTTGTTTAACTTTGTCAGGACATCAGATGTGGCAGCCACAGTGTATGTAATTAATGGAAATTACATCATATTAATTTACATCATCAGGGTTCTTCTATTTCTGTACCTCTCAATACTGTTTAAAAATAGAAATAATAGAAATTTAGAAAGAGAGGCTGCTTGCTGTAACAATTCCTCAGTTGTTAGCAGCCATCAGTGTGTCCAGTCTGCACAGGATCGTTGGAGCTGCCCATTGACTCACACTAAGAGGGTTAATGTGGAGATGTGGAACGGTGAATATCAGTGCTCCACCTCTCCCCTTGTTGGTTCTTACATTTACATCAAAAATAACATCCACTCTGCTTTCTCCTTCCCAGCCTGTACATTCTGCCTCAGCCTCAAACGCAAGCAGTCTACTACACCACTGAGAAGCCATTCTTCAAGGTAAAGATTACAGCGCGAGCTCACTGCTGTTCTGCAATTCTGTGGCAAACTGTCCACTTAATACAAGCATGCATTGTTGTCCATTTCAGTGCACATGAACATAACTTTGCAAAGACAGGAAGACATCTAAAACTGTGTTTATGAAATAAATTTTCATTGCACATGTCACAAGTACAAGGCAATGAATTGCAGTTTGCATCCATCCAGAAAGTGCTTTAGCAATAATATAAATATATATAGATGGATATATTACAGAAATGGGTCTATTATGGGTATGTCACAATGTACACAGTATGAAGGTATGTTATGAATATGCTATAACTATAAGTATGTACAGGCTATGAACAGGATATAAATATGAAAAGGATACCGAAATATATAATATGAACAATACAAGTTATAAACAGTTGTAGAACTATAATTATTGTGTTGTACAGAATGATTGTCTATACAGCATTTACAGTAGTGCAGTTTAGTGACATATGTGGCTAATTTCTACAGTGGTTATATAAAGCACTAGTGGTTGTGAGTGGTGGTTCAGTCTATGTTATTATTGTGTGTATGACGGTACAGTTGGCCATTTGTTTATTTTTGTCGATTGTGTGTATATTCAGTCCATGAGTGTAATGTGGGTCAGATGTCAGGAGGCGAGTTCAGGAGTCTGACAGAAGCTGTTCTGGTACCTGGTCCGGAGGCTAGTCCGGAGGCTCCTGTAGCGCCTCCCAGAGGGCAGGAGGGTGAAGAGTCTATGTGCTGGCTGACTGGGGTGATTTTCCCAGCCCTTTTCATATTTCATATTTTGCATATTACTAAATGCGCGTCTATATTCTGTGACCAGGGAGAAAAAATCTTTTAAAGTTGTTTTGAAAACGGTTGGCATCAGTTTTGAAGTATACACAATTATTTTTTAATACATGCAAAGTCACCAGTGGAGTCCTTCAAGGTGGAATATTCATTATCAGTAATAAATAAATGCAAATCAGTTGTGCTGCAAAGACACTCCTGTGAGGAGTCGTGTCAAAGCAAATGACTCGTTCATCAGTGTTTGTGAGCTGACAGTGCTTCAGACTGAAGCCTCAGTAATTTACTGACTGTTCTACTTCCATTCATTTTGAAGAGGAGGGAGTCATTTGCCCAACAGGAAGGGAGGGAGACTCATAATACGAATAATAATGATCAGCCAAATATTAAGAATGATCACTATTATTATGTCTCTAATCATTACGCTCTGGTGTTTTGGTGGAGCACTTACTAATAAAGTTCTTGTTTTTCTTCTTGTTATTAATATTGTTATTATTACCACAATCCATTCATTTCCTTCACAGCCTAAGCAAAAAAGCCCAGACTTCCTTCCAGGCCAGCTAAGACATACAATTTTCCCAGTGGCTCTATCACAAACACCCAACCAAAAAGCATGCCTGATGCCCGAACCAACTCGTGTGAGTCCTGTTAATGTAGAGGTTTTCCACACTACACTAATGGAGCCCGACTCGAATGGCTGCACTCTTCACCCTATCTCTGAGGGAGAGGCCAACCACCCGTCAGAGAAAGCAGATTTAGACGCATTCCCATCCTTTCAGTCACTCAAAATTAAACCAAAAACAAAAAGATTCTAAAAATTTAAAATTAAAAAACTACTAAGTACAAGAATATAATATCATCTCTAAAAAAGCAACACAAGACAAAAGCACCAGACCAGTGAGAGCGATCAGGTACCACACTCTCCAAAATTAGTTTCAGTTCAGCAGCTACTCCAAAACTCAAACACTGTTCCTGAACAGCAAAGAGCTCTGCTGACTAACGGTCCTTCCTTAACTTAAACAGCTCCCTACAGATAGCACCTCCAGGCTGCTTCCATCAGCAACTCTAAGTAAAAAACAATGGGCAGTGCTTACACAATCCAACCGCCACAACTCTAAGCTGGTGCAGCCACTGTCATGATTACGCATATTTTTTGTAACTCATTCTGCCTGACACTGGTGTTTTAAATCTCCAGTATTTACAGTAAAATGACCTCCTTATTTATTAGAATTAAAGACACGGGAGCATGATCACTGACAGCTATAGGATGTATCATAGTGTCTAACATTTCAGTCAGCAGTGAACTACAAAAAATATCCAGATGAGAGTAAGACTGATGGACATGCAAGCAGAAAGGTATACTGGGGTAGAGATCATCCATTCTGAAAAGAAATCTATAAACTTAAATGTTTGGGACAGGGAAGAATGAGGGTCGTGAAGGACTAATAGCACATCATCTGCATAAAAGATATTTTTGTGTTCTGTATTAACATTTGAATTGCCATTTTGTCTTATAGCATCAACTAGTGGTTCAATGAATAACGCAAATAGAGATGGAGCCACAGGACATCCTTGCCTGATACCATTCAGGAGAGGGAAGCTGAACTAATCTGTCACTGCTGGCTGCCATTGGAGATTTGTAAAATCAGGGCTCTAGACTAACTTTTTGCCACAGTTGCACTGGTGCACCTAATTTTTTTTTTATTAAGTGCACAAGCATAAAAGTTAGGTGCACCCAAATTTTTCAGCCGCATCACTTAACCCCACTGTTTTACATGTTCAATTTTTCTTTTTAAAAATTGCTGACCATTCAGACAATAGAGTAAATGATAAACTAACAATCTTGTCAACACAAAGTTCTTTATTTGGAGCACAGTTCTACGAGAAAGATCAGTTACTGAAAGTGCTTAAAGAGCATCCACTTCTGTCCGGCCTAGGCTACTCACTAAGGCTGGGTATTGTCACTGATTTCTATAATCCATTTGATTCTGATTCACAAGGTCCTGATTCGATTCAGTTTTGCCTCAGACAGTCACAAATATAATAACTCTGATAGTTTATCAGTACTGTTACATGTGAGACTTCATCAGAGGTGTGAGCATCACAGCAGATTCACCATACATCAGGCTTGGCCACCTCCAGGCCTCGAGGGCCGGTGTCCTGAAGGTTTTAGATCTCGTCCTAGGTCAACACACCTGAATCAAATGATTGGTTCATTACCAGGCCTCTGGAGAACTACAGGACATGTTGAAGAAATGATTTAGCAATTTAAATCAGCTGAATTGGATCAAGGACACATCAAAAACATGCAGGACAGCGGCCCACGAGGCCTGGAGTTGGGCACCACTGACATACACAGGACCCTAGCCAGCTGGTGGATAGTAGCAATGGGCAGCCAAAAATCTTTGAAAAAGTATTTCATATTCATATTTGGGAAGTATGGGGGTGTAGAGGAGCTCATCCGAAGGTTGGTATTTTGATCCCTGTCTGCTTCAGTCTGCATGCCAAATATCCTTGGGTAAGCTACTGCACTAGCCCCAGTTTGCTCCCCAATGCATCCATTGGAGTATGAATGTGTGTAAATGTTATTCTTATAAGCACTTTTTCTTTGCACGAGTGCTTTTTAGCTGAGTGTGAATGGGTGAATATGGCATGTTGTTTAAAGCACTTTGAGACTGGAAAAGCATTGTAGAAGAATTATACATTGATAACTGTATAATGATAATTTAGTGATAATTTTATTATCATCACTAATAGTATTATTGGTATGTGGCTTAGAATTTGGAATTTTCACTAAGAATAGCACAAAACTCATAATCACAAAACCAACAAAGGAGATAAGGGTCTATCTGTTATGGATATAAAATAATTAGAAAGAATGTGTTAGTCAACTGTGAGTGGGCCGTGTTTCACAGTCCTAAAGCATCTTTGCTGTAGTTCATCTAACAAGGCCTTGGATTTTTGTGAGAAACCATACAGAACACCTTTCTATCCAAATGTCCTTCACAGGGTTTTCCTCCCCCTTTTCTCTCTGGCTGTCTGTCTGCTGTTTTGGCTAATCAACAGAGAAATGTAGCCTCCCCTGGCCAGGCCTTAAGTCCTGCTGCTGTTTTCTTTTATGTCTGCCTGTGCTGTTTACCACTGTGACGTCTCACACACATTCTTTCAGCAAACACTTTTCATTTCACCTGCAGAACCAGATGGATGGCAGGGTGCACATGTGTGTGTGTGTGTGTTCCCATGCCATCTGTTCATAATCCCCCAACACACACACACACACACACACACACACACACCTTTAAAGGCCCCAGTATATCACTCAGAAAAAATGATCTTATATGTCCACAATGAGGACATATAAGATCACTAAAAAGGAACAAATATTGCTGTGCTGTACTTTAAAATCTACTGTAATGGAGTTTAGTGATTTATTTGAACAAGTTATGCAAACTGCAACAGCATTATTTTGAATCGTTTAAATCTCTTGGTACTTATTGACCAAATTACCTCTGGGTACAATATACTTACACTATTTGCACTACCAGTCAAAAGTTTTTAAACACCCCAATTTGTCCATTTTTTTAAAATTGTGCAGTTTACTGTCAGATTGCACTCTGAACTGAATGCATAGTACAAATAAGCAATTGGACTTAAAAAACAAAATCATTGAATCAATGTATAGACAAAATGTATTCTAAACCTTTGACTCTTTAAAGTAGCCACCTTTGGACTTCTGTTTGGGGTCATTATGTTGCTTTAGGATGAACCCCTGACCAACTAGGCCTATACCAAAGGTTATTACTTGGAGCTGCAGAATGCTGTGGTAGCTGTTTTGGTTCAGGGAGCCTCTCACTCTGTACAAGTCACCGACCCTGGATCCAGCAAAACAGCCCCAGACCATCACACTACTTCCTCCATATTTGACAGTTGATGCCACGCACTGTGGAACCGTCCTTTCACCTACTCGACGGCGTACAAAGATCCTGCATGATGAACCGAAGATTTCAAATTTTGATTCATCAGTCTATAAAACCTTCTTCCATTCTTCAGTAGTCCAATGGCACAGACAAGCCTCTTTGCCTTATTCTGATGTCTTAGCGTTGGCTTTCTTGCTGCAACTCGTCCTGTCAAACCTGCAGCTTAAAGTTTACTTTTCACAGTTGAAACTGAGACTTGCTTACTACGACCACTATCATGTGAGCCGCCTATCACACAAGCTGTTAACTCTCAGAAACTTGTCTTCTGATTTAGTTGTGTCTTTGGGTCTGCCAGACCTCTTCCTGTCACAGTTTGCCCCAGTTTCTGAGTGGTGAAGGAAACTGTACTCACTGACACCTTGATTTATTTTATTTTTTTTTGCAATTTCTCTGTAGGAAAGATCTACATTTATAAGTTTTATGATGGTCTGTCTCTCTTCCACTGGCAATTGCCTTTTTCTCACCATATTAACAGCACACTACTTTCTGCAGTAAAATACTATTCAGCTAATGAGTGCGTTCCAACACTGCATTTATGCAGACAGAGGGGGTTGTAGATAATCCAGAAAAGTTGGAACACCTATAGGAATTAGTAGCACCAGCTTTCAAGTATTAGAAGTAGAATTAAAATTCAACTTTGTTGTCATTGCACGTGTCACAAGTGCAACGCAAAGAAATGCAATTTGCATCCATCCAGAAGTGCCCTAGCAATAATATATTACAGAATATAGATCTATTATAAATGTGTTACAATGTACACGGTATGAAGGTATGATATGAATATACTCTAGCTATAAGTATGTTAAGGCTGTAGCTGTATTCAATTCAATTTTATTTACATAACGCCAGATCACAACAACAGTCGCCTCAAGGCGCTTTATATTGTACAATAGTACATACAGAGACAAACCCAACAATCATATGACCCCCTATGAG